>JAOXYM010000001.1:26913430-26930804 GCA_028567055.1 Leptatherina wallacei
GTTTGTCTGAATGCAAACGGTATAAAAGACAAAGTCCACAACATTACTGCTTTTCAGAGCATGTCTGAAAGGGGCTTTAAAGAAAAGGAGGGTACAGAGATCTGCCATAGTTTCCCGACATCTCTCTGGCCGATACTGGCCAACACCCTTACAAATATAAGTTCAATAAACTTTGTTGTCATATATTTTGGATGAACATAGACTAATTAAACAAATAGGATAGATCAGACGACAGATCAGATTGTTATAATTTGATGCTATGAATCATTTCAATGGAGCAGCTCCACCTCATAGTCTTTTTTTCAGGAGGCTCTTTTTATGGGTTGAGCAGAGAGGATGTGGGCTGAAGTTTGGGTTCAGCACACAGTTTCCATGACAGCTCTGCTCACCATTTGCTCTATAAACTTGTGGAAGTAGAACAAGTCAAGACGTCTGTAACGCTATATGAATCTCCCTAGGTATGTAACCTCAGAGACAGAGAATATGTCATTCACTGACTGCGCAGAGATTCAAAAGTTGGAATAAATATTCAATGAAGAAAGGACCAGACATACCACAGCCATCCTCTCCAAGCGGGCAGGATTTCCCTAAATATATTCCCAAGGATAGCATGCAGTGAACTCTGCCAACACAGCAAACCACCGTCTGACTCAGCTTGCGCTGTCCAGACACCAGGAAGCCATCAAAGCGTTGTTTTGTTTTTTTTCACTGAATGACTCAAGTAATTAACTTACCTTCCCAGCAAGCATACTCTTTTTCTCTCCTGTTAACAATTCACTTTATTGTCAGCAATCAAAACAAACAGAAATCAAAACCCAAACAATGTAAGAATGAGAAAAGAATGAATAAAAATAAACACAATTGTAGGCAGTTATATTTAAAAATGCCTTTGTAATCACTATGTTACAGCAATTTATAAAAATGCTACTAGGCCTTTATTCAGATTGCCAGATTACAGTCTTAATCATGGTATCGGTTTATAACGGTGCCATTTAAAGTCCATTAGAATTGAGACGAAGCAGTCCCTGCAAGTCACCTGTGTGACAATCTGAACGCCTTGAATTTCCTTTGGTGAATGGTTGTCAGCTTATGAGTCATAATCGCCCGTGTATTTCATTTTGTCACTATGCTAAGGACTATTAAACTTCTTCCTGAGGTCAAAGAAATGAGAAATGATTCTTGAGGCATCACAGATCATTAAGATTTACAGTCAGGCCGTGTTCATAGTATCACTTCAGTCTTGAGAGAAATCTCATTCAGAGTGATCTTCCAACAGTTTGCCTCTCTACTCCACTTTTTCTCGAGTCTACCGTACTCTTCACTATTAAGGTAATGAGTCTGGCTGACCCTATAGACTCAGATGTCTCGATGGCATATTGCTAACTTCATAGCCAAGTTCCTAAAACCACTTGAAACTATTCACCCTTTGAGGATAGGGACATTTCTAACCACAAAACGAGCCCTTTGAATTCAGATAGTGGCACTAACTTGAATTTATTGTACCCTGTAAAGAATGAGTGGATTCAGTTTAGTCAAAGCATTTAATACAATACTTAAATTATAAATTAATTCATCAAACTGAGAAGAAGCGCTTCATAAACTTCAAATTTAATGTCTGAAAGCGGCATATTTTTTTTTACTTTTTATAAAACTGCTGAAATGTTTAATTTGCACTTTTTCCCCTCTTTTTTAACTGGGCTATGCATTAGTTTCATAGCAATTCAACAGCTAAATGTAGCAGGTTGTATACATACCTTATTCTCAGAAGCCATTCCCATGAATAAGTATGGAAATGCAGGTGTTACTAATCACATTAATTAAGGCTGTATCGCAATAGGTGATAAACAATAATTAGCATCACCTGCTCTTGACTGCTACTATATCATGTCAAAATAGTTGCTATGAATAAGGACTTTCATTTCCTCATGTTTAATAAATCTGTACGAGGGGAAGCAGAAAAGTACTGTCAAATAAACTCCTAATCTCATTTCTTTTTTTTACCAGTATTAATTCTCTTTAAAAAGAACTATTAGTGTTTTAAATACTACATGCTCCTAAATCCTGCCAGCAAAACACAGCTGCACCATCACGTGATCAGTCAAGGATGAGGACCGGTGTTCAGGCCAGGAAAGAGAAAACAATCTCCCACTTATGGTGTTAAAAGGTTTTTTTGGGACCTCAAAACAACCTCCTCACTGTTTTTCGTTTTGGGGGGTTTTGTTTATTTATTTATTTTTGGTTTTGTGACTGTTTACAAATTACTTGTCCTTGTCGGTTCTATTAAACGATTTCCAGACACACCATCATGTCAGAAAAATGTACATATTCGTTCTCTATAAAGTTCCTTTATAATGGAAGTAAAAGCAAGATGTACTTTAGGTCAGAAGGGGGCGCACTCCATTTGATTTATAATGAGTCATATTTTAGCTAGTAGCTCCATCTTTACTGTTACTGTACTCTGTAATTCTTAGCGGGGCCCTGGGTTGTTTTTACACCGTTAAAAACAACATCAGACGTGACTTTAGCGCCAGTAAAAATGAATGTTCGAGCTAGTTGTGGAAATACTGCCTTCCCTGAGTTCCTGGGGTTCCTCTGCTCCCCAGCTGTTGCTGGCATTTGCGAACAACCTATATTTACAGTAATCATTTTATTAGCTTACACTTTATAACCCCTTGCTGTTCGCTCATTCTCCACTCATTAATTTTGATATAATTTCTCAACGCTTACCATGTTAAGAGGGCGAAACTTAAAACCCACCGACCGTCCAGCGGTGGTGACTCTTTCCTCTGTCCAGGCGGTTATTTTCCTGAGCCGTTCATTCCTCTCACAACAAAGCGCTGCTAAAAACGCGGCCGACGCACTTTGTTTTGACTGTGGATAAAACTTCAAAGAGTTAGGTTCTCAGTTTTGGGGCTATTCCATTGATTTGGGAAGGTTCTTCTTAAAGAACCACTCCTTGCTGCTTTGTCCAACAGTGATGTCATACGGAGCCTCCTTACCGACCCCCACACTGTTTAACTCTTTAATGGCTCGAGGTATTTTTTTTTTTAAACATCCTTTTGTTTGATTTTTACATTTCATTTGATTCTATTGTTGTGCTAAACATTTTATTTAAAAAGCACAGCAACAAATCCTAAATATAGCTATCAAATGGAATATAAAAAAACGCAATCAAATCTGTACATTGGCTCAGAAAAGATATTGCAACACTAGAAAAAATTTGAAGAAAACTTTTTCAAAGAAAACAAAACACAGTCAAAACACACTACAACAGAACATAAAGACTTGATTTTAGTATTTGTAGCTATTTAGAATTATTATATCAACATATTACTATTTGTCATATGTAAATGCACAATAATTTATCATTCTGGTTTCATAATACTGATTTAACACCCTAAAAAAATATGCTTGACATGTACAATAGTATAAGCAACATTAGTTACTAATACCTGCAGCTCTCCCAGCTGACATGTATACCAATACAAACTAATTAAACAAAAAATTATTCTAAGTAAAATGATGTTAAATTAGACTTTTTTTCACAAGCTGACATGACTTCCTGAGGTCTAAGTGAAATGTCTGGGACATTCATTGGCCAAAATAGAATGAGTATACAGTGCAATAGCTCACACAGCAAACCCAGCTCAGACAAGCACACACCAGGGGAGATTCTAGGGTCAGATTTTTAGGGGGTCTCTTCCCCTAAGGATGAGACCCCCTAAATCCCCTTATGAAACTGTGACTTGCAAACAATGCCTTGCGAAAGTGCTTTCTCTTCCTGCTCAGTTCCACATTTTAAGTTGAATTACACAATGATTTCCCACACTTACTTTACTTTGTTTAAAACCTTGATATATTTAGAATTATTAGTAATTACCAGCTACTTCTCACAACTGGGAGGCCTGTTTTAAATAAATAATTCAAAGATTCAGTATGTCGACTTCAGAAGGAACCAAATAAGTTTATTATGTATGTATTTTTTTGGGCTGCATGGTGGTGTGGTGGTTAGCACAGCGGCTTCACAGCAGGAAGGTAGCGGGCCTCAGGTGGGGAGGGGTTCAAACACTGGTCTTTCTGTGTGGAGTGTGCATGTTCTCCCCATGTGTATACGTGGGGTCTTTCCGGGTACTCCAGCTTCCTCCCACCATCCAAAGACATGCATGTTAGATTAATTGGTCACTCTAATTTCTCTGTAGGAGCGAGTGTGAGCATGAACATATGATACAGTATGGAAGTAGTGGGTGTTCCAGCTGGTTTGTGAACATTCTCAGGCAGCAGTATCTTTTGCCTGACTTTAGGTGGCTGTAGCTCAGGTGGACGAAGCTGTCGTCTACTAAACAGGAGGTCAGCAGTTTGATTCCCCTGGTTTGATTCCTCCTCAAAGTGTCCTTGGGCAGGACACTGATCCCTACGTTGCCTCCCAATGTGCCTATCAGGTGTATGAATGGTTAGAAAAAGCACCAAGTATGTATCGGTGTATGCATATACTGTCAAAGTGCCTTGAGTGGTCACATGAGTAGAAAAGTACTATACAAGTACAGTTCATTTACCATTCAGCGCTGAGAATGGTCCATAGTTCAATGACTGGGATCTTTAAGTGATTTCCCTTCCCTAGTTCTATAACTCAAAACCATAAATGTATTGTGCTGACTCAAAACAGGACATCCCTCTGTTTTGAGTCAGCACTTGCTCCTGAATGAAGAAACTGTTGCTGTAAGCCATAAGGACTGGGTCCTACTGAGTGAGGGGATGCTGGCCGAATTCCATTTGGATAGATCCAAGCAAGTGAACAGCTGACAGTGGAACAGGTGTAGTCACTTTCTCCCCACAGCCAGCTCTAGACTGTTAATATCACTGCTTGCACATGTGCAAGTGTAGCTTACAGTCTTTACATAAAATGATATATTCTTAAAGTTCAGGAGTGGTGAAATGAAGTTCAGTGATGCTTAAGCATTTAAAAAATGGGCCTCAATATTGCAAATGGATGGATGGATGGATAGATGTTTTATGTACTTTTCTAACAAGAGAATAAGCCTCATGTCGTGATGGACATCAAAGTTGGGGAAATATTTAATTTAATTTAATTTAATTTCATTTAATTTAATTTAATTTAATTTCATTTCATTTCATTTCATTTCATTTCATTTCATTTTACATACTTGATGTAAGAGATGTAAAATTTCCTTCGTTTTGACGGGTAACAAAACGCAACATGTACCATGTGACCAAAACCAGGAAGTGGACTGAGTGTCAACAATTGAACGGTGAGTGTGCAGTTGTTTTAAGTTTTCGTTTGTCTTAGGCTCCAGTGTGGCATATATTTAAACGTTGTCGGAAAATTGCTCTAAACCAAACACGCTACACGAGAAGTTCACGTTTAATTTAGCAAATCGCATGCTTCTATAGGAAACGCTACGTGGCTAACGGTGATTTAGCTGGTTTGCTAACCCAATTCTCTTCATATTACCTCAATAAATTGGTATCAGGTTAGACATGTGTCTGGACTTCAGCCTAATAACTAAGGTAATATTTAGTGAGAAATTTTAGTTTGAGTAATTATCCGTAATACCTTGTTAAGGTTGTATTCTCCATGTTTTTTAGTGTTGAATGTCAGAGATGGCTACTTCGGATTGGCACCTGTCATTGAAGCTGGTAGATCAGCCTAAGTCTACCTTCCACTTTCCGGAGATGATGCCAGGGGATGTCCCACCTGGAGGATACAGAGTTGCCACCTTAAAACAGCTTGTAGCAGCTCAACTACCAGACTCCATCCCAGACCCTGAGCTAATAGGTTGGCCAATGTTACAGTTAGACTCTGAATGAAATGTGTGTTTTTTTCTGGCAAAAAAACAACAACACCACACCAGTTTGTATTCATTTCTCAACATTAGAGTTATATTCTGTTTATTTTTTCCTTATAGCATACTGTCTGTGTCTTTGCTTTTTTCCAGAACTGGTTCACTGTGGGCGGAAGCTAAAGGATGACCTGACACTGGATACCTGTGGGGTTCAATCAGGATCCACCTTACATATTCTAAAAAAGACATGGCCAGAGCCAGAGAGCAACCCAGGTCTGTCTGGCAGTCATATAAGTAATGAAACTGTTGAAGCTCTGTTGTAAGTGAAGGTAAAAGTCTGAAAAGGAATGTAAGTCTGTGTACATTTTTTTTGTTTTACAGAGCCGGTAAACAGGGCGACTGCAGCCAGGGAGTTCAGGGTGTTTCATGCTGCGCTTCATTCGCTCAACTCTGCCTACAGGGATTCGGTGAGTACAGGGCTCATTCAGATACTGTCAGCTGCTCATGGGATTTATATAGTTATCTGAGCTGTTAGTTGTAGTGTTTTGTTTTCCCCCAAAAAGCACTCACTTTTTTTTCTTTCTTTTTTTTACCATAACATACCATACTGACTATTTATACCACAGCTGAAACAAAGTGCAGCGAGTGCTAGGTGATGAGCTATAATTCATATCTTGGTATTTTCAGATTGAATGACAGTGATCAATATATTTTTTGGCTTAATGAAGGAGATTTTAGTCTGTTGATAATTATATAGTATTTAGTATTTACATTTTGTCTATTGTCAGTAAATACAAGCTCTTGTCTTGCTCCCTATGCTTTTATATGTTGTATTTTATGGCTGCTGAATTTCTGATTAAACCGTTCTCACTGGCATGAACAAAACTCAAATAGTGACTCAGATATGGGCTTTTATGATTTCATGAACCAACAGTCAATTGTTTTAAAATCTGACACAATGGCCAGTGGCTGTGCTTTGATTTAAGTTGCATTTGCTCATTAAATGATTAAACTGTTAGAAAGTAAGTTCACATATGACTCTCTGCTGTGGGGTCACATGATTTAGCAGGCCAGACAGAGAAGGGTGTCAGAGGTCTTCATACTCACTGACTTCTCTCAAACAGGAGTATCTGTAGCTTGTCCAAAAAGTAACTTGATGTGCATCTTTGTGTGTTTAACCAAAATTCTAGCAAGAAAGATAATAAGCTGGCAACAGTGAGTAGCCATGAGCAAGTTTGCAGCTCAATCGGTTTACTTACAGCTCCAGAGTAAAGACAGGGTTACAGGCTGAATGTTAGAGGAGATATCTAGACAGCTTTATGGAAGAAAAAGGTTATTTCAGAATCAGATGTATTTTATTAATACCAGAGCTTCAGCAGCTATAGAATGACAAAGAAAACATAGTAAATAGTAAAATTAAACTATGACGTAAAAATACTAGATACAGAACACACTTAACAGATATCTAGCACACAGATAGAAAGATAAGAGATGTCAACAAATAAAAACAAACAAACAAAAAATATATGTATAGAGAGAGATATTGGTATACATACATATGCAAAAATACATGTACACGTACATATATACAAAAGATGCATGCATTTGTATACATACACATAAACATAAATATGAAAATAATAAAAATACTATTTACAACAATATGCTATTTACAATATACAATTTACAAATAAATATCCAGGTAAAGATATGAATGATGAGACAATATTGGATTCAAGATCTAAAATACCAGAAGTTTGTTGGGGTATGAAGAAAAGACATAAAGTAAGAAGCAGAGTAAACCAGTCCGGAGTCTCTGTTTGACAGAGGAGAACTGTTTTAAGAGGCAGGAAGGATTTCAGGTAGCGCTCTTTATGACAGCGGAGCTGGATGAGTCTCCTGGAGAAGGAGCTCCTCTGTCTGTCCACTGTGTGGTGGAGAGGGTAATCACGGTTATCCATGATAGATAACATTTTGTCTGGAGTCCTCCTCTCCACCACGGGCTCAAATGTGTCCTGCCTGGTTTTTCAAGCAACATGAGATCAGTCTAAACGATTTGACTAATATCATATCTAAAAAGTGTCTCAATGTCGATTAAAAGTTGATATGCTCTGCAGCCGTACGGAAAATAGATGTTTTTCTTACTTAAGGGGGGCATTTAAAAAAAAAAAAAAGGGTTGGACACATCTGCCTATTCAAAATGAGTGGGTAGATGTGCCCAAATGTTTGACTGGTACTGTATATTTCAGAAGCTCTTTGCAACACTTCCATTGGTAAAAACAACATTGTATATAGCATATTTTAATCCAAGAATCATATTTATCTTCTTATTTTGGAAGTTTGCAAATCCCTCCACCAAAATATCCGAACCGTCTAATCAGGATTTAAGCTTATCCTCAGGTCTGTTATCAGGCTTCATTTGGCTCAGTGAAAGACATCGCCATGGTTTCCATTTGCATCAAAAAGCCTGATGGTGATGATAATGCTGAAGAAAAGTTTATCCCAAATACGAACCACCAAGCTGAAAATACTTTTGGACAGTTTCAGTATTTTTACATATCTAGGCCTATTTTATATTATTGCAATTGTAGATATGTTGAAGTATAAAATATAGCTCTGAAGGGAAATATTTTGAAGATAACATGGAATGAATATAGAATTTATTGCTCAGTCTTTTTTTAGTTGTACTCTTTTGTTGGATTAAGTTATGGGCTGTTGGGTGGTGTGGAGGTTAGCACCGTAACCTCAAAGTAAGCAGATCCTTGGTTGGAACCACAGCTGGTGCCTTTCTGTGTGGAGTTTGCATGTTTTCTCCCTATGCATGTGTCTGATAGCTCAAGGCACCACCCATTGATTATAGCAAGATCAATTATATAGCTTATATCATTAAATACAATCAGTCTCACACCCTACTTGTAGTTCTCGTTCGAAATGACCCTAAGAAACCACACAAGGAAACCCAAGACGACTAGTTGAAATAATATATGTTTAAATGTTTAAAAATATAGGAAAATGAAGCATAATTTAATTAAACTGTGGGATTAATTAATTAATGGAATGAAGCAAGAATTTCTGAATACGACCAAACTAAATTTGATGAGCTATTTTAAAAGATAGGACTAGATTAGTGAATAATAAAGGAAAATTAATTCACTATCACCAATCTTTTGTGACACCATCCATTTCATAGCAACTTATGAGAGGGGGTCCATCTTCGTCATAAGATTTTGTTTGGCTGAGGTGGCACACTCACGACCGGTTCTGGTAGACAGTTCCGGAATCCAGAGGAAGCACAGTTTGGATGGATGAATTCCTAACACGCTGCCCGGGAAGATCGTCTGTCATTCTTTGCGGGCTGTCAGCTCAGTGTCGAGTCTGCAGTGGTTCCTTCCTCTTTTTCCTCATTCGGTCCCACACCAGAGACACAGCAGGACTGGTGTCACAGACGGTGGATAGAAAAATTACCGGCAAAAATAGTCACAAGAGTGATTTAAAGATAAAAAAATGTCTTTAGCTTCAGGGGCCTGAAAAATGAAAAGAACTTTTGTGAGTTGCTCTGACTACAAAAGTAGTGGTTAACTATTAATAAACTTGCTCTGTTGCTAGGCGCCTTACTTCTGGTTGCAGGAATCAATAAACATGACCGGTGGAGGTGAGGCTTGGTTAAAAACACAACGAATACACACGGAACAAAATGGACGAAGATAAAAACAAGTCAAACGTTACGTCTTTCCTTCAATCCATCTCCTACTTTTCTCTGATCATTTTATGATCATTCTTCCTATTTCTGCTTCATTCTCTTCATTTCTCTTATTTCTGCCCTCTCATTCATTCATCCTCTAACTCTTTCCAACTCCGTTGAGTTCTTTGCCTGGTCGAACTCCCGGGACCGCGCCTGCAGGAAAGCATTGTTTACTCTCTTCAACCAACTGTGAGCAGATGCAGTCTTGTGGATTCGGCAATATCTCAGATATCTATTTTTTGAATATTGGCTCTGTTTTAATGTTACAAATGGTCCTGTTTGTCCATTACCTTAATATCAGACATAGACATCTGTGAGCACATCTAAAGTTGTATGTTGAAACCATTATAAGGTTGAAAATAAGATGGATATAGAAACATTGATTAATTATTTGACAGTATGGAATAACAACAAAAGCAAAGCTATCAAAAAAGATAAAAAGAAGGAATGCTCTTAATAAGCGAATCAACTAAATTGATTAAACATTGTACAAATCTTGATGATTTGAACGGTCTGTGCTCCCTAAATATTTATATATAGCTACTAAAAAGGATACATGTTGTGGACATATTTGATATTTAGCTTGAGTTCATCAGATCTTTAATAACTCCATGAAAGCTTTGTGTTGAAGGAGGAGTCATTCCACCTAGTTATTCAACCAGTAATTTAGGTGTTCTCTTTCTGAGAAGAGCTAATCCTTTGGTTATATGTTTAAGATCCCAGTGTGACAGCTTCTTGATCAATATAATTCCAAACATGATTTTCTTGAGTGTGTGTCTCTTTCTGCTGGATCCTTTTGTCACCAAAATACGCTACAATAGCCTCCACTTTACTGGCAAATCAATGGATAGATATCTAGATGTGCAGTTCACATCTGAATCTCAAATGCAGGATGAACAAGTGCAGTCTGCTGAGGCTAAAAATAAAAACACCCCCCCCCCCCCAGAAAAACATATTTATTCCTTCTGCCCAAATGATTGGATCACATGCCTTACAGTTAAATATTAATTAAGCGGTCTGTGGCTGTGCAGTGCAGGAATGCTGTGGGAATCTTAGATTACCTAATATTTAGACACATGTTGTTGGCTGGGAAACTATTTGGCTTGAGCGATTGGATTCTTCTATCCTGTCCTTTGGGAGCCATCACACCTGTGTTCACAGCTGTTTACATCTGATTGGATCCCCCACTATGCTTTTCAGAGCTACGTGTAAATGAGACCTCAGACAGCTAGAGGCTGCTCAGAGAAAAGCCTCAACAGGAACAGGTTAGGCCATTAACGCTTGGCAGCAATATGCCAACATTTTGGCTCGAGTGATAAAGGGATAGAAGAGGCTGATTCCTGAAAGAGTTAACATGTGAAGAATCTTTTCACACTCATATCTACTACCATCTTGGCGACATTACTACTCTTTTCTCAATTCTCAGGTATATAAAATGCTGACAAACAAAGAATCTCTGGATCAAATCATTGTAGCCACACCAGGGCTCAGGTCAGACCCCGTAGCCCTAGGTAAGGTCATGCTGAGTTCTGCAAACACTTTTTTTTTTTTGCCATCCAGCATCATTGCACTGTGATATTTATGCTAATGGTAACATTTCCCCTTAAAACATTCAGGAGTGCTTCAAGATAAAGATCTTTTCGTGCAGTTCACAGACCCCAACATGCTGGATGTGTAAGTATGACCTTTTTTTCAAATCTGTTCTCCTTACACATAATGTGTGAGTGCTGTGCAACAACCGTCTAAATTCCACTTCCCTGTCTTTCTGATAGACTAATCACTGCACATCCAGCCCTCGTCAATGCCATCATTCTGGTCCTGCACTCGGTGGCAGGAAGTATGCCCTCTCAGTCCAGTGCCAGCTCCTCTCGTAACGTCTCTGCCAGTTCTTACAGCGATATGCCAGGTAAGCAAGAGGTATGGTTCAGTGATAGTAGGCAGAAGTTATGTAAAGCAAGGAAACATTCATTACGGGGCACCTCTCAAGTCTTACCTACAAACTTTTTACGAAAATTGTGGCATTCACCAAAATCTTCTTATCTTGAATTTGTTCTTCGGTAAGAACGAATCCTACGAACGCTCAGGACTCTTATGAACATCTGAGTACCGACACGTTTGAACAAAATCGACGTTTGTGATGTTTACTGCTGTTCAGTTCATTAAAATACAATAATAAAGTTATTGTGATGTTTTTGTCAGATTTTTAAATAACTTTTGACAAATGACATTTTGTTATTTTAAGATAACAAGATTGCTGGTCTTTCTAACAGCATCAGTTCAATAGACAGCGCACCGGCCAGATCTGCTTCTTTACCCGCAACATCACTCCATAAATGTCTAAGTCATCTTTAACTCCCAGATCCACCTGCAGAATGTAGTATCTAATAATTAAAATTCATTATAATAATGAAGCATAATATAATGATATGACTATAATGATAAGTTTTTATTAAGAAATTAAGGTTTTGTCGTGGCCGCCTGGTTAATAAGACCTGTCAGACTCACCTGGAGGATCTGATGCAGCACCCCCTCCGTAGGTGATATGCATTATAAAATGATGCCACAGCAGGTGGAAATTTGTTTTAACAACTGTAGAAGGTACAGTGGGCTATGTAATTATAATTTATTTTACAGTACACTACTTTTCCCTTTAGCCATGACACCACAAGGATGTGCGTCCTGATGCGCTCATGGGACCAGACTGCAGGCGGCTGTCCAAGTTCGGGAGGAATCAATGACCAGTTTCAACATAAAGCCGTTTTTATATTATTTGAAGCCATCGTGTGGTTATTTATAACTAATTTAACACTTAAAAATGACATCTTCGTTAGAAGATGTTGGCAAATGAGGCCCAATCTCTTGGAAACTAGAGAAACATTCCTGTGTGGGTGTTTCCTTACACTGTGGAGCTGTAAGGAACTAAAAGTGTGTTTGTTTTTAGGAGGCTTCATGTTTGAGGGCATGTCTGACGACGAGGATGAATTTCAGTCTGTAAGTCTTCATTTGGCATCAAATATATTGTGCTGAAAAACTGGTGCAGCTAATGGCTGTAAGCGTCATCTGATGTATGTGACTGCAACAGGGAAGCCCAGCAGGTCCCTCCAGCAGAGGCGGGCTCTCAGCGGGAATTCGACCCGTGTCTCTTGGTCACAGTGGAGCGACAGGCCCGCGACCTATAACACAGAGCGAGCTTGCAACTGCTCTGGCCCTCGCTAGCACTCCTGACAGCAGTGCTGTCACTCCAACAACAGCAAGCCAGGTATAAACTATTTTTTAAACCACAAGTTGAGTGAAATTTATTCAGTCGAATTTTTCTCATTAATGAATTTTCTGTAGTTAAAAAACCAACCCCTGCTGCAAAGTCTGGATCGCTGCTCTTTCTTTATTCTCTTTCCCATCATTCTGTCTTTGATTAAGTCGGACCCCTCCAGTGGCGTAGCCCCCATGCCAGCTGGGACACCAGTCAGTAATGATCTCTTCAGCCAGGCTCTACAACAGGCTCTGCAAGCCACAAACATGTCAGCTCTACAGGTGACCTGACCGTCTAAAACCTCCATGTTCAATCCTTCAGCAGATGATGATATTATAAAAATGGTGATCAGGCTGCGTTTGGATAAAAGATTACTCTGAATCTGTGTTTGTTTTACCAGGGCCGCTGGCAGTCCCAGATGCAGCAGCTTAGGGACATGGGGATCCAGGACGAGGAGCTGATGCTGAGAGCGCTGCAGGCCACAGATGGTGACATCCAGGCTGCCCTCGAGCTCATATTTGCTGGAGGTCCTGGACTCTGAACCTAAATCCCTCAGACAAAACCTTCCATAGAGAGAGCAGGGGGGGGGGGGAAACGTGGCCTTTCTGAAGCCCACAAATGACAAGGAAATTTGACTAACACTATCTCTTACCTTATATAGACCTAAATGTTTCAGCTGAGCCCCGCAGGTCAATGCAACTTTCAGATTTTTCTTATGTCACAAAACTTGTAATAAAACTTAAAATATACATCAATTATATAATCCATGACTTCTTGGACTTCATATTTATTGAGTTGCTTATTGATTATAATAGTTTTTTTATTATGTTGGGTTGCAGTTTTTGAATGTAATCCTGACACAAGGGGTTTCAACAGACTTTAAAGAGACAAAAAAAAGCAAAATGGTGGTAAGGAGACATACAAAAAAAGTCCAGAATTTCATTTCAAGAGCTTTACTTTTTTTTGTCTCTCTCTCTCAAACAAAGAGATTTTCTGTTGGTTTTTAGAAACTAAACTGACATCTTTTATTTTTTAACTGGCAAATTTTTTCATCAGTTTTCTTCATTTTTTACAAAATCCAGAAATGTGCGTATAATAGGTTCCTGAAGACTAAAGAGTATGTTCAGTTACTATGTGGATGTCAGTCTAAGATATAGTATGTCATAATATGCTTAAGTTGGTCAACACTGGAGGAACCTGTATTGTGTTCGCCAGTCCAGTCATTGTCTGGTTAACCAATGAAATTCCCCTGTTTGTACACTAGATGGCAATGCAGTACTTGGTTTAAATCTAGACACAGGAGGGCATTGTCCTAGCAAGTGTACTGCTTGTAGATTTATACTTTTTTTTTTCTCAAATGTGAAATCATGTTCTTGATCTGCCCTCTGCTAAACACTTTTTGATCAATGCTTTTTAACAGAAAATGGGAACTTACATTTTTCATAGGACAAAACACTTAGAAAGCCTGAAACATAAAACAGGAAGCTGCACAGATATGGTGATAGCTTTATTACCATCCACTGAAATGTTGCTGTGCTTGTCAGAGAATTGTAACCATTATCTAACCCCCCCTCCTCTCATCCACCCAGCTTTATTACAGAAGGATACATTTGCTTTGTCTTGTTGTCTCCCATTAGGGAATGTGAAGGGAGGACATATTGCGTACCCCCTCCCTTCCCAATGCGTACTGTCCTCAATCTACAGTAATTGCCCTGCTTAGTTTTATTACTGCATCTGTGAATGTGACGGCTCAATCAGCGGATTGGCCTTTCATGAGCACAGCACCCAAACAGCTCTTTGTGTCCGTCTGTCCTCGTTACCATTTTATATGCACGCACACCTGCTGGCAATTTCCACCTCTAACTGCTTCCAAGGGTATGTTCCAAATAAAGCTTTTCCATTGTGCTGAAGGAAACAAAGTCAAGAAAACAGTAGAGGAAAGAAAGTCGCATTGGCTGCTAGTTAAAAAGAGTAAAGTTGTGGCTGCTTAGGGAGAGTGGAAGAGAGATATTTGAAACTAAGCAGTAATTTGACTTTAACACCCCAGTTGCTTCTAAGCTGTGAAAGAAGATGTCCTATTCAATTCAGTGTCTATTCAGTTTAGTATATGATAGATTAGCTTCATTGCACCTAGTGTATCTCAAGTTCAGTAAGCAGCCCTCATAATATTGTAAACAATTTACCGTGGCAAATCAGCATGTGAAGTTGTCATGGAGGCAGTCGGTAGTGTGCAAAATTCCACCAAACATATGGTACAGTAAAGATGTTTTTACACACCATAGTATGGTCCCTTCTGCTCTGTACTACCAGAGCCGTATGAAATCTGACTGTACCTGATAACTGCAGTTAAAAACAGCATCAGAGACTGTTGACACCTGCTGGCTCTTTCTTCACCTCCCTACCTAAATATGTTCTGGCTATTCCAACAGAATTTCAATCTTGCATTCCTTTAAGTTTGTGACTTTCTTGCACAGAGCAGCAATAATTTCAATGGAACATTTCTAGTAACTTGATCAGTCCTGCGTATCAGCATGGAGGAATTTGATTAAATTCCTCTGGCCAGACCAACTTTAGCTCTTAGGTATTAGTGGAATTCTTCATAAGAAGTGATTGCTTTAGATCAGTCCTCTCAATATTCCTGATGGATTAAGGTAAAAAATTTGATTAGGTAATTCCACAACACGAACATAACTTATTATAGGTCATCTTTTGGTGGAAGAACTTTAGTGCTTTGGTTTGCTGACTTGCTGCATCATAAACAGATGAGCCAACTTTTTTCTTTCGTATTTGCTGATACCCTGTAATCGTTTCAACATTGTTTTGAAGTCTTACCTTTGGAGATCTACAGGTTAATGTTAGCTGAACGTTCTTTGCTTGCTTGAAGCTTGTGTACAGACTGTGAAGCTGTGGCTGCTGACCCTCAGCACTGGGTGTTCACTGGGTGCAGTTGTCTTAGCCACATCCTGCTATCAAACCATCATTCTACCACCACAATGCTCTGATGGAATGAGGTTCTTTATGGTTTCCCTTCTTCAAGCATATAGGACAAATGTAATTGAGAAGTATGAACATTTTTGGCTTGTTGAATTGATCTTTATCAAACCGCAATGCACTTTTTGTAAAGCATTGTAATGTGTTAAACTGTTCAATGTACTGATGATGGACTAATGAATATCAACATTAGCCAATGTGAATGGGGCTTTTTTTTTCTGAGGGGCTGAATTCACATGGTACATTACCTTGAGTCTGTGTTGTTAAGGTAAGGTCCTACTCTGCTTTGAATCGAGTTTTTAAGCTTTTTAACATGTTATTAAACTGTTTTTATATGTTCTAATACACATCATGAACAAAATCAATCATCAGTGCTGTGGTTGAGGATTTCTGCTTTGACTGTAGCGCACAATTTAGACAGCCTGTATTTCCTACATAGACTAACTGGCACTAAGCAATCCTGAATACTTAGAGGCTGGGGCTATACAGCTTATCTGTATGCAACAAACCGATGAAATGAGAAGCTAGCGAACTGCGGAGATGTTGTAAGCTAAGTGAAAAACAAAATTAACCAAGAGGTGTGGATTTTTTTGCGAAACTTGGGAGGTGGCAAGAAGCTTCCCAGATTACTAAAAATATTTATTGGCCCACATCTGTAGTTGTTTGGCCCATATTTGGCCTCGACTTACAGCTTCCATGTGAGTGCGGCTGCCAAAACTCAACAACATGACCACCACATTTGGCCCAAAAGCAAATTGCTGTTATTTGTGTTTAGGCCAGCTCCTCAGACCACTTCTGGCCCACACAACACTTGCTATAATTCACATCAACAACTGACATCTGGACCACATGTGACTCACAAGACACTTCCCAAACCCACGTCCAGGCTGGCATCTGACATCTGACCCACACAACACAACGCTTGCCAGGGCTGTAACTCGGCAATAAGTGCCAAAAGTGACCCAGATTAGGTCCAGGTGTGTCTGCTATCTGGTTTGTTCATAGCTCCAGAAGTGCAGGGCTACAAAATGGTTGGGAATCGTGTTAACCAAGAAGCTGGAAGTGGGCACTTTTGTCATAAAGCATAAGCAAAATGAGAAAGCATAACACTCAGTGAGCTGTTCTACCAGGAGCTAGCACTGTTCTGAGGCTTATCAAGCCTGGGGCTGCCAGAGTTAGATGGTTTGGAACCTCTAGGAGTGCTGGGCCAGCTAGCATCTCCAAGTCAGTCCATCTTCTGGAGCTAGTTGTATCTTTGTTGTTGAAAACATGAATGCTAATAATAAATAATTCAATAATGAATACCATGTGTGCACAACCTTGTACAATTCCTTCAGCTTTTTTGACAATCAGTCTGGTTCAAAGATGTATGGATGAGTTTTTTGTTTTGTTTTTCCTATCAAATGAGCCAATTGAAGACAGTCATAACACATTAAATGTATAACTGAATTACACCCCAATTAGAAGAGGCAGGAAGCCTGATGTTGGCTACTGGCAGGTAGGTGTGTGAACAGGACTAGATTAACACACACACACACACACACATACATATATACATATATACATATATATATATATATATATATATAT
>JAOXYM010000001.1:26932120-26942633 GCA_028567055.1 Leptatherina wallacei
TATATATATATATATATATATATATATATATATATATATATATATATATATATATATATATATATATATATATCCCAAGCAATTTTAAAGGCATGAGAGGTTTCTTCCTGGCAAAAGATTAAAAATGTAAAATTTGGAGGAAAGCAAATTAGTTTTTATTGTTTTCGTTTTTGTTTACTGCTTGAGTGGGACTTGAATTTACACACACATCTGCCGATAACTTCACCTTTAAAATAACTGATAACCCCAGAGTTTTAGAGAGTTTTTCCACTCACAAACATAATATGGATTCATTTTTAAAAGTATTTTTCGGTTATGTCTATTCATTTGAGTTCTTGTTATTTTTCCATCATTGGTATCGCTGGTTGTTTTCACTGCACTATGATAAAAGCAAACAGCGATGGTTTTGCATAGCTGTGGGGAGTCACATCATTATACAGCAGTTAGCATTCGTTATGCATTTTCATTTTTCCGATGTTGCCACAATGATGGTGGATTCATAACTGTGAACTGTGTGCAGGCACAGGAAATATCTTTAACAGCTAGAAAGACGCTTCCCTAATGAATCAAACCTGAGGCTTTGAAACTGGCACAAATCTGCCCAATTACTCCCACAGCACCTGGGATTCAGGTAATGAGCAAGGTTCTGCACCATGTCATTACCGGCAATATATTAAGGCCAGTAGAAATCATCAGCACCAGGTCTGTTTAAACTGTGTAGAAGCTTGTTTAATCAAGCCTTTGCAGACAAACGGGACAATATAATTCTCCACTTTGGATGAAATCCTCAAGTATCTCCAAGCAGGAGCAAAGGATGGAGTCAGTTTAATGGCTCCATACACTTTTGTTTTTCTGAAAGGAGGCAAATCACGTGTTATTAACATAAGGTCTGTTACCCGAGATTGCTTTCTGCCCGGCGTGACAGAGAGGAATATAAAATGAGCTTTTGATGGACACAAGGCTATTTTATAAACGTGTTGCCCATTCATTGCTTTCAAGCCATGCTTTTATTTTTTCTCCCTCTTTTTCAGCACTCTCTTTGTCCACAAAAGCTTCTTTGATGCATTTCATCCCAGGTGCTTTAACCCCTGATGGAGCTTCTCTGGAGGAAAACAGAACTACGGCGGTGACGGGCAACAGCCTGCACTTCAAACCGAGGAGTTAGACATGAAACTTCAAATAGTTTCTTCTCTTGTTTCGACTTAAGTTTAATTGAGTTATGTGAGGCAAGGAAATAAGATCCATTTCAAAAGCTTCTACTGAGTCCTCTTTTTACTTTTAAATATAAAATAAACATTTGGTTTTTCTCAAGGTGCTACCTTGAACATATCCACTTTGAGACACAGTCATATTAGCTGTAAGTTGCAAATAATGCCCAGCCTTGAGGTGTGTGCACTACAGATTCTGCCTACTGTCTTGCAACTCAACAGGCTTTGAATGTTCAGTGTTTTCCTTTCATCAGCCCCCTGCCTGTGCTCCTTCCCAATGTGTACGAGTTCCTCTGTGGCCAAAATGAGCTGCATAAAAATTGTTTCTGCTTTCACAATGCAATGTTCTGAGAGCCATTTTAGAGTAAGCCATTGGGGATTTCATTGTTCAGATTGCCTTCAGCAGTAATGAGTGCAGAACCCTGAGCATATAGAGTAGTGGTAGTGTAATTATGTATCTGGCTGTAAAGAGACAAATGCATTGAAGATTGTTTTTATCCTGCAGTTACTCAGAGCACCATGCCAAATAAAATGTCCCCAGAAATCAGAAAGAAATTTTAAACACTGCAACCAGTAATGCTTTACTGTGCTGTTTAACTCTTGGTTAGTCATCTGTTAAGTGGAATGTAACATATTGGTCAAAATTTGTGTTACTCTAAATACTTTAGGGTGCAAGATCAAATTTAAATCCAATATCTGAAAGAAGATAAGTATATGTATTTTGTTTGACACCATTTAGAGTGGAAAAGGAAAAACACTCCAATCAAAAATGAAGGCATGCCAAGAGACCTGAGCTTGTAAGGGTTATATCTCGTTCATAATTATTGATAGGAAAGGTCAGATGAAGCAAATTTCACTGCTTTTTAAAAACCCTGATTCTTAAAGATTTTATTCACGAGTCAGCAGCCTTTAGCCAGTCTTTGCAACCTTGGCATCAAATTATAATGCTTGACACTCACTAAGCAGGAAAAGGGTATAACAATATGAAAAGCTTTTTTTTCTCAGGTATGAGGGTCTCTTCAGTTTGCTGTAAGAACAGGAGCATGTAAAAATATGAAGCTGACATTAGGCTGGACAGAATTTTGCAACTTCTCCACTTTTACTTGTTCCAAAACTGTAGAATCTGAACAAGTGTCCAACATGGTCAGTAATCAAGTCCATTGTGTAGAAGTTTTATGTCTTGCTGTTTGTCAGTGCAATTCAGTTTCCTCTCATTTTTCCGGTCTCTATCTTTTGACTGTCTTGATAAACTTTATGGCCAAAGTAAATCAAATCGAACCAATCAACAATGGAGGCAGGAACAGATAAAAGGAGAGTGTTCCTGAAAAGATGGCACTTCTATTGCAGCATGTAAACCAATGTGAATCACCTTTACATTCTCCATAGGCATGTAGAGTTTAAGAATGTCTTTGAGATGAGGTAAACGTTCCAAGAAAACCCCTTGTAGGACTATGAAAAGGCTAATGAAAGGGTTTAACGCATAATCTTCATCTTCACACCTTTTGAAATGTTGGTAATCTGTTATGTGCTTCACGATTGATGAGAATTTTTAAGCAGTTGCCCAAATTTTTGCATGCCCCTGTTTATGATGTACATTTGATTTAATCCTCAACATGGATTGATACACCAAACCGGAAAGGAAGTACTGCCCATAAAAGGTCAGAGGTATAAAATGCTGTAAAATAAGTTCGACATATCAAGCACATGTTACTGGGGTGAACAACAGAAAGAAAAAAAAAATGAAAGGACTGTCGGACAAAGTGAATCAATGGCGAACAAATGCTGGAATACCGGCTTGATAATGGCTCCAGCAGTCTGTCCTTGACTCACACAATGGTCCTGCTTCCTCACACGTTGAAGGACTTCACTATGGTAACTGGTGATGGTGGAGATACTGGAACTGGAAAGCGGCTTTTCTCCTACTAAATAATAATTCTTTGCTTTATAGTAGTTAGTGTCTGAACCAAAAGGGAGGAAATCAAAATATCAAGTTGCACGTTAATCTCATAAACCCAACTTTTATTTATTTTTTCCACCATGATGCCTCTACGTCCCCATACAATACATTCAGTATATACATTTGGCCATGAGGGACTATACAGAGATGTGTTATAGTAGTGCATACATAGGTGGCACGAAAATGTACACAAAGAAAACTCATACATGCTACTTTACCACAGTAAAGCAATACACAAGATACACTCGGGGCAAGTCAATGGCTGATGGCTGCTTACACCAGTGTGCACGCACACAGAAACACACACACATACAATCACACACTCAACAAACACTGCTTCATGCATGCACAATTGTGTGTTCTCACACACGCAAACACACACAAGCTTTAAGACACTTCTAAGGGAGGTGGAGGGCTCTTTCAGGGTCTCATAATAGAAATACAAGGATGCCAAGAGTGTGTCTGCTGACTTCAGCAAATCCCTCCCCCGTCAGATCACCCTTCCCTCTGTCGCTCCCTCATTCCTTCCCCTGCATCTCTCCCGTTTCCCTTTCTCCAAAGCTAAGGCTTCTCTCTAGGCAGTGTGGCCTTCACACAGGCTCTTTCCTTAAGTTGAGTAACACTCTTCAGCAGCAGTAACTAAATAAAGAGCCTCTCCTGTCAATATCTGAGCTACTTAACAGTGAACATTCACAACATGAAGAATACATCACTCCCATAATTCATAATCTTGTTTAGTTTCCCCCCCCCCCAACTTTGCCCTCATTCTTAGGATTTGCTCTAAAGGAAATATATAGGTCCACTTTGACAAAGTATTGTTCTTCTATAAAATATGAAGACACACCCTCATAAGACACTGATCTGATGACAGCACCGTCTGTCTGCTCACTTACTGCACCACTAATCACGGCACTCTGTTGATTACATCTCCTCCTGGTGGACATGTAGCATCATATTTATCATAAACCTTTCTTAGAGGCACACACTTCTATCTTTTCCCTTCAATGACTGCAGTTGATAGTTGCATAGCACACGGAGTGGACTTACAGTCAAAGCCAAAATACATCTGACTTTGAGGCCATGCTTGAAAAAAAAAAAAAAAGAAGTCAGTTTCTCATGGCTAGTGTCAGTCATTCATTAGCTACGTCCACATCCTCCCCCCACACAAGATTTACTTGCTCATTTAACCACTGTATTTTGCAGCCCCAAAGTCATGCATTAGGCAGCCTCATCAGAGCGACTCATGATGCTCCACTATACGCAAGTCCGCTTCTTCTGGATGTAACTGGTCAACATAAATAAAAGCAGGACGGAGGGCAGAAAGGAAACAAAGTATTTGAAATCAAGCTGCCAGCATGCACCAGCAGGGTTGGAAACGTATGGAAACTTACAATCTGCACGCACTCACATATGCATTCAAAAAAGCATACACATCTAGCCTTGACACACTCACGTTCACGCACATATGGACATCTGAAGGATTTCATGTGAAGTTGGAGCATGACATGTTGAAGGTAGATGTTTATCTGGTTCAGACAGGCTGCACTGTGATCGATGTGGGGGGGTGGGGGACTTGGGGAGGAGGGGAAGGTTTGCCATCGCTTCTCACACACGTCTTGACAACCACATGAGTCAGCGTCAGGCTGCCGAAGCAAGCGATTACTTAGCAGAACAGGAAATAACAAAAATTCAGAGAGCCACAGCTAAAGAGGCCGGAGTGAAATCCGAAACGACACAATCACATCGGCACAGAACGATGAGGGTGAGCGGGCCAATGGGCCAATCACAAATGAGGAGCACGTCAGTAATAATTACCCCAGAATAAATTACAGTCACAGAACAATCGTTAAAAGCAGGATTGGAAATTAGCTGATCTAGCGGACTGATTTGACCCATGCATTATAAGGCATTAAACAAACATTTGTTACTGACATCACATAGTATTATAACAGAGACGATACATACAATTGCCGATCTGGGAAAGAAAGAAAAAGTCTGCTCATTTTCATCATTCTAATTAACTGTATTAAAAAAACATTCCTAAAACCAACGACATAGTTTTAAGGGAATTGGGAATGTCACAGAGAGAGCAGATCGAAATCTGCAATCTCATTGTACCTATTGATCTGCAGATGGGCGAATGAAATTGATTTTCTGAGGTAGACAATGCAGGCATATTTCATTCTCCCGATGCAAAGCCATTCTTCGCAGGGGTAGTTGGGGTAATTTGGTCCATTTGGACGGGCTCTGGTCTCCAGCCTCAGCCAATTGTACTGTGTCAGATGGCTTGACCCATCCATCATGCTTTCCTGCCTGTCTAACCACTGTGGTACTTACACTGTCACTGGTGTGATCCACCCACTCAGTGATGGATAGCAGACAACATGCACTATGACAACATAGAGAGATCAGTCTGCACAGCGCACAGGCCGGTTGTTTTAGCGCAGCTGGGGACGCACCATTCATATTTGGTCAGTTTATTCAATATTCTGGCCGCTGTATGGGGCCCACGTGGAGGATATCACTCAACATGCATCATAAATGTTGCTACCTTTACAATCTTCAAGTCCCCTTAGAAAACAAAAAAAAAAAAACAAAAACAAAAAAACAACTACAGTATGAAATGAGCATATCCAAATGAGAAGCTCTAAAAGTTGCCAAGATGTGCACTGACAGGAAAAAGGGTACAACAGCTTGTGTTAAAATCTCAATCCCAGTGACAAGATGATATGTTGTACCTCTCTTTCTTTGAGTGTTAAGTGCTAAGGGTAATCAGCTCAATAATCACTGAAATGATGTTCCTCAGATACTCAGTCTCTGATGTAATGAATGGATGTCAATCATAAATAAAATAAAATACAATAAAATAACAAAAACTTTTGCCACATTGACTCTATATGTGATGTAGGAGGCCTTCAAAACAGGTCTGGAAGCTGTCAGCCAGTGAGGCGAGTCGGGATCAGCAGTTTTCGAATGCCACTGTTCATCTTCCCGGGACATGAGCCCAGCGGGTTCTGTCCAGAGGGACGGGAAGGGTGGAACCACAAGGTGGCCGAGTGAGTTCTGCATGGGTGGACCCAGAGCACTATAGTGTCCTGATGGCTACAGGGTAGAGCAGAGACATGTGTTCGGCACCCTTGATGGGCAGCTTGCGGCTGGAGTAGAAATGGATGATCTCAGGCACGCTGTCAAAGGGGCAGCTGTTCTGGCCCAGGATGTACTTATTCTCCTTCGTCCGCGACAGCTTCATGTGCATGAAGCCCTGGCTGCTCCTGGAGAAAAAAGGATGGCAAAAGAGACAAAAGGAGAAAATGTTTAGCTCAAGTAAGGTGTTAGAATGACAACATTTGCTTATCAGGAAACAGTCAAGAGAACCCCAAAGTTTTTCCCTTTATCCTGTTGTTGCTTTCAAGGTAATTTGTCCAACTAATGTACAGACCTTTTACTTAAAACCCCAAATGCCAACCTCATTGTAAGACTAATTTATCGACTAAATGGAAGAATGAAAAATTTGCCAAGGAGAGAAAGCACCAGTAAGGGATGAGTGCTGGTATGGTTGATATTTTAAGATAAATTCATGGCACCCTCAGTTTTAAAACAATAGATGGAAGTGGCTCATATCTCTTTAATACACTGTGACTGCTTGTGTAAAATCATATTTATCTGTGGAAGTATGCGTTTTTCATCACTGTTTCTAAGGTTTAAGATCACTGTGTAGATGCTGCTAACTAGCGGAGGCAAAGGTCAGTGCTCTGATTCAAACCTTCACTGCCTTCTCTGTCCTGTCTGATTAACACATGCATACTAATAGACACTCAACTTCAGTACAGGTTTTGGTTAATACTTCCTGATTCCTCAGGCAGCGACTTGTAATAATAATGTTGATTGATATTTTTACTTAAACACTAACAACTCTTCTTGGACTCCATGTCCTTCAATGACTAATAACTTGAAAACCACCTGGGGGGGGGGAGGCAGACTAAAAGCAAAGTTTCTTAAGGTGCTTTCACATGCAGTGCATAAGGCTGCGGCTGATGAACCCCCTTGATAAATCACTTAAGCTACAGCAACAAATGCACAGCAAATGAAAAGCCCCTTGTGTGTTTCTAGGAGCCTTCGATCAATGCATTTTACAGCTTGCCAGTAATCTTCTGCTTTAAAATAGAGAAATACTTTTATGCAGTGAAGTCATGCGACAGTAAGCTTAAGTGAAGGTGGAGCTCATACAAAACAACTGTTCCCCGTGGCCTGTAAATGTACACTTAGGATACATTTTCCCTACAAAACCTATTAGCATAATAGCTCCTTCAATCAGCAGCTTATGCTCCGAAGAAGTTTTGATTGCTGTTGGCTAAAATAGTATTCACAGACATTATGGTGTGTCATCGACTTAATGTCCACAGCTTATTTCCAGCTCATTAAACTCCCACCTGTTCTGCATTGTTTTATGTAAAAAAAAAAAAAAAAGTTAAAAAATAAATTGATGTAAATATAAACTATGTTGCCGCTTCATGGTTTTAAAACTGGAAAAAAGAAAACAATGCAATTCAGTAGACATGACAGCACACATTTACTTATGTGACGCCTGCACTTTCCATTCAAAGTGTTCCAAACTCGGAGTCTTACGACTGAGGACATGTGGCAGCTAAGTGCATGTGAGGTTTTAAGAGACAAATATCTCTGCAGACGTTACTGTGTCAACATATATCTCTGTGATTCAGAGAAAGCAAAGCTGTCAAGACTGTTGATGAGATTTACAACATCTGTCACATGTATGTGTTTCTATTACTGATTATGAAACATACCCACCCCTTTTTGTTTTTTTTACTACTAGTGACTAGCTATATTTCTGTCGTAAATACATGCATATAGTTGTAGCTTGTTATCTGTGATGAACAGGAGCAAAAACTTGGCTTTAGGCACCTTAAATTCAAGTCCATTCTTTACTTATCGCGTAATTGCATGTGTAAAGCCGATGGTTGTGTTCCCTCCCTGATGCATAGAGAGAAACCAGGAAAAAACAGATAACACTGGCAAGAGAAAAAAAAGAGTAAGAATTTCTAGGGTTCAATTAGAGGACATCTATCAAGAATAAGAATACATTAATACTGATCTCTGCAAATGAGACCAATCCTACTTTAATGATCAGGCGATTGTTAATTTAAAGATAACAGAATAAAAAATACATGAAGCCTTGGACTCTTTTGCACTTTATATAAAAATCAGAAGTGGGGGTGGTTGAAGTATTTTATTGCTAAAAAGCTTTTTTATAGATGCAATGAGGTAGAGCACTGCAGGGTTGCTGAGTTATAAAAGTGAAGTAAACAAACTATCAAAACCTCTCCATTACAGCAGCTCTGGCTGCGATATCTGAGCACGTCATTAATAAGTTCATCATGATTTGAGAAGAGCAGGACAAATTTTCCCCGCTGCAAGTCTTTCCATTTGATGATTCTGCAAGTGGTGCCACCGTAAAAAAAATAGTAAAATAAAATTCCTCCCTGCAAAGTGAATCTGATGAATCTTCACCAGGAGAGCTGAGAGGAAGGTGTTAGGTTACTCAGCGCCACACTTAAAAAGGCAAACACATCAATGGCATCATTTTTAGATTCCCAGCTGGTTTTCCAGTTTGTGTTCTGAGCTGCTTATCATATTACAGTCCTGCAGAGACAGAAACCAGGACAACAGAGCAACACGGCATCGTTGGTGATAAAATGAATACAGGGCTGTTTTTGAGTTGACAGGCCTTTGTGGTGCTATCATACCCCTGTGTTTGTGGACCTCTATTTATGTAATCAGGATGAATTTCACTGGGGAGGTCTGCTGTCGTGTTTATTGAGGTTTATGACTTTGATTTGAACCGAGCAGCACTCATAACGGAAACAGCCTGACAGCTTATCTCCACCTTCAACATATCGGATTGCTTTGTGAATAATACTCACAGTGTTATAAATCCAGGGCAAAAGAATCAGCCAAAATCATAAAGACCCGCTGCAGGAGTTATGACCTTTTTAAGCATCGCAGGATGTCAGATATTGCATGTCCATTTTTTAATATGAATGAGCCTGATTAAAAACAGCATAATTAAATGTGTAAAGCAGCATATTGAGTTTATAACAGGTGGATAAGAAATCCTACACATAAATATTTGCAAATACTTTTTCTAGGATTTTTTTTCTTAATAATTTGATTAAGTTTTGCCATTTTTGCACTCTTGCATCAAATTCTACCGAATAGATTTTTGTCTTTATCTAAGTCTTCAGAGAGACAGCAGGAACAAGCTGTGCACAACTCCCCTGTGAGGGGAAAACAGGAAGACACTGACCTCTAGGTTTAATATGTTTCGAACACCTGAAAGGGAGGGAAAAAAGGAGAGAAAAGGAGAGAAAGGGGGAGATGTGGGCCACAGGGACATAAAAAAAGGCAGATATGGTAAAACAGACATAAAAAAAAAAAACCTTTCCGTTCCAGCCAGAGGATTCAAGAAGCTGGAGGTCTCAGGGATTCCTGTCTTTATCAATAATGCAAGACACATTTGTGCCACCTCATGGCCTCATACATTTTTCAGCGACCTCAGACATGGAGGCTCTTCACCTTGGATTTCCACTCATTTTCTGTGGCAGCAGACCCGGAAACACACATGCTTCTGGGGAGCGCTTGTGCATGGAGGGAAGCTGAAACTGGTGCCACCTCTGTCTGAAGGGTGGCAGCATATGTTATTCCCACGGATAACAGATGCCAGGGTGGGGTGGGGTGCGGGGTTGTTCAACTGATGCCATGGGCAAAAAATGATGCCCTGGAGAATCCAAGAACTTTCTTACAAAATAGAAGAAGCACACCTTCATCACTGTTGTATCCAAACAAGGCGCCGAAGTGGCAAAACATCCAACATGGCTGCCACCAACAGTCTTGGGATTGGGAATGCAACAAGTGAATATCACCCCGAGGTTAACTGTGACCATCAATATTTAACTACAAATGAGTTCCTGATGTAGCCTATGTATGCGTCTCGTTTCTAAGCTGGGAAAATGCTCAAAGCAAAACCTTAAAGGTGTATAGAAGTGAGAACTCTTTGCCCAAACTGAAAGTAGGACTCGTCAGTGAAGTTATGGAGGCAATGATCAAATGGATGTTCTGATTGTGTACAGCCAGGTTTGGACTAACACATTTGATGTTCTTAACAAAAACTGTGAGCTAACAGTGCACGCTTTAAGCAGAATTGTCGATAAGTACACTCATCTGGGTTTTGCTGATTAAAATAACAGAGCAAAACCATCCATCCATCCATCCATTTTCTGTACCGCTTAATCCATGCAGGGTCGCGGGTGGGCTGGAGCCTATTCCAGCA
>JAOXYM010000001.1:26947781-26967641 GCA_028567055.1 Leptatherina wallacei
ACACACACACACACACACACACACACACACACACACACACACACACACACACACACACACACACACACACAAACTTCTTCCAAAACGTATAAACCATGTGTCTGTAAATAAAATACAATCATATCTGCTACAGTAATTGTGAACATTTCCTTTGTACAAAAATACAGAAAGAAGCCCATCTGAAAAATGTATATGAGTAAATATCCACATTTGGACACACAGACACATCCCTCATACAGTAGAACTTGTGCAAGTTAAACATTAAACTTGGCTTTTCAAACTCCCACGGTTGACTGCAAACATGACGAGCTCACTTGGCGACCTCACAGGGAAGTGTTTGGTGGTATGTGGGGGTGGGGTTCAGGGTGACCTGTGCTCATACCACGGCAACAGAAGGTCACCAAGCTAATTCTTAGCCACATATCCACACAGAAAAAGGCATGCATGTTTATTTATAGAAGCTACCATGTGAACAAAAGAGAAAAAAATATATTCACAAGGACAGATGAGAGTGAATTTGCACCCATGGCAAAGGGTAACAGACGGAGTGACTGAAAGGCTGAACAGTGGAGGCTGGAGCTGTGATAATGAGAGGTGGTCATCTGTGTGTGTGTGTGTGCACTTCAGCCATTTTTCCTCAGTCATCCATCACTATAATTGACATCAAAACACCCCTTGCTTTGGGAAAAGAAAACTATTTAGAGCCACTGACACGCTTCTCAAGCAATAACAGAGGGCCAGCTTCCAACATCAGCCGTATGACAAGTTTTAACTGGAGATTGGTGGTCGTTTTGAGGCTTAGGGCACATGGAAGGGGTTAATGCAGCATAAAACTACACTGGCTCTGCTTTGCTGGCCTTAGTCACTAATGGCCAGTCTTGAATCTCCCGTTTAATGACACAGGCTGAACAGGGCAGGCACTGTACAGACAGACAGGCACTGTGATCTTCGCAGCATGTCGATGGAGATGGACCTATGTCTGTCTAGACTCTGCATTCCACTCAGAGGATTACCTTACACTGCACAGTTTGTGAGCAAGCCAAGTGCTCCCGTATCACACTGAGTTGAAGGGCTGACCGTTTTAATCATCAATTTAGGCAGCACCAGACAACACAGGCAAGATATTATAGCTAGCTTTAGAAAAACAGCCGAGAGGTAAAACAGATGATCTTCTCCTACACTAAATGACACAATATGTACAAATGATGCAGATCAAAGACTCATGAGTGCCGACAGGCATTGAAGGTATCAACCGCCAGGGTTTGTAACTGGGTAGTAGTATTCTTGAGCAACTTCACATATGATATATCCATTTGAGAGAGGAGCATTTTCTTTAACTCTTTGATCTGTTCATTTTCAAATGCAAATCAAGCTTATTAAAGAAATATGCTGGGCTTATTGAATACACTAAATGCACTAGATGAAACTGGAACTCTGCATTACTTTGCAAAAAACATCCACTCAATAATGACATCTTTGTGTAGCACAGTTTGGTTTATCTTTTCCTATTGCAGTTCAATTTTTCTTAATTTCCCGTTCTTTCAATTTTCTTGAAATCTCCCAGACAGCCTAACGGGACCCTTTGGATGGTACACCATATTTAGCTTTGGAACTACAGTACAAACTCTGTAAATGGGTTTTAAAACTAGCTCTACCTCAGCAAAATGCTAATGCTATAGTAGTATAAGTGCCAGTGGTTAGACCAGTTTTGTGGTATTTTAAAAAAAAAATACTTTTGTTGTCATGTTGTCAGGGAACCTTAAATTCTCCAACAATGTCTCATGAGCATGAAACATGATCAAACATGCACTACAGATTGTTGTTAGTTCATCCACCACCAGGGGTTCCCCTTAACCTCCATTCTTAATCCCAGGTTGAACTCATTGGCCTTAAACTCACTGATGCGTTGCACTAAACATAAACTCATGGAAATGATTGTTCCAACTGACTGATTGTTATCTTGGCCTCTGCACTCCTGTTCGTTATAGGGCCATGTCTGAGTCCTAAAATGACAGCCAAATTGTACTGCTGCATGACAGCTGGGTAAATTGTGGGTCTAACCTCGGACTCGTGGAGGAGTATGAGCTGCAGCTCCATTACCTTCAGCCCGATGTTGGGGTTGCAATCCGTAAATGATGCTCCTGTGCCTCACGCAAGTGCATCATATCAAAGACATTACAAGTTCTCCATTCTTTCATATATTCCGTCTTAACCTCTTGCTGACTGCTGAGAATACAAAACGAGTTAGATGAACATACAGTATAGGTGTTGGGGTAAGAAATATTGTTTCCATGGAAACTGACTGAGGGGACACGGGAGATGCATGTTTGCTCCACTCAACTCCTGTCAGTGTTGACAGATCACAACATGAAGATGCAGCCAATTTCTCTCCCTCCTTCGCTTTCACTTTCTCTTTTCCGTTTTGCGTGTGCTCGACCCCGCTTCATCCTTCCCTCTTCTCCGCCGTACACTCTTTCGATGTCTCCATCTCTCGCACTCATGAACCATATCCTGAACTCCTTTTGTCCTTCTCTCTATTCTCTCTCGTTTGTCAGTGATAGTGAGAGATAGAAGAAAATGGCCTCTGGAGGGATGTCTCCAGGAAAACAAAAAAGGTTTTCTGAAGGTTCAAATCATTACCTTCACAACAAACCCTTTCTTCTTTATGCCATTACAGACTGCACCTTCAACATTACATGACTTTTTTTTCACATTAACTGAAGATCTACATAAAAGAGGCTAGAATAGGTTTTCATGGCCTTTTCCCACACAGTCCATCTCTGTATTGTACATCTACAGCCCACTCAGACAACCACCCGACCTCAGCTCTTCACATTTTTTCCTATTGTCTGAACACTAATCCTTCCTCTTGCCAAATGCAGCCATCAGTGGTGTGTTTGACCTTCTTCCTTTTTTTTTTTTAAATTCCACTACCAAGAAGGATTGAGTGGCAGCTCTCAAAGGATTTCACCCCATCAACCTTACCTGTCAGAACCTTCTCAGATTACTCCAAATGAAACAAAGGCCTTTGTATTTTTGCTCAAGTGTGAATGGATTCATGATCGTGTTTCATTTGCCAGCCACTGCCCTCACACCAGCTTCAAACTGTTGCAAAATCCTGTATTAAGGGCCAATATAAGTGGAAGTGAGGCACACCAATTCACCTTTAGTTCTTCGGAATGTACGGTTCGAGACATCGCCGACAGGAGATTGACAAGAGGATTGGCTTGCGGGAGAACAAAAGTCCTGAGAGGCAGCTTAAGAGAGATGGGAGAGTGAAAACAAGCGCACACACACACAGGCACAGGCACGTGCCTACCCATAAACACACACTGAAATGTGCAGGGGCATCTGCGTGTGTTATCAGTATTGTTGCTTGTAAAGCGCAGCAAATGGAATCTGTGTATCAGATTGAACTGTCAGTCAGATGGTGACTAATGGCTGAAAGACCTGTCCCCTTCTAGCACGCAGCTTCCTTCAGAGACGCTACAAAGAAATAGAAAAACACAGAGGAAAATGGGGAGGGAGCGAGCAGACTGGCTTGGACATAGATAAACATAAATGTCAAAAGGACATTTCAATGACTAAAGCACAACCAATCACATGAGATAATGCTGCAATGTATTGCAGCACTACAACAATAACACCGTTGTAATGAAGAGAATATGTCTCGCAGTTACAAAAGGCATAAAAAACTATTAAATATCAAAATCAATGGCATACTTTTTATGATCCGTACCAAAGGCAGAAGAGTGACATTCATCTCAGAGAATTCTGAGCAACCCGACTTCTCCTCGTCCCCAGCTGCACACACTCCTGAGCAAATTCCTCTAATTAAGCTGGCTAATTAATTCTCATTTGCTAATGATACTCCTATCAAAAAGAATGACTACTTGGAGGGGCGACGTGTGTCACCGACTGCTGTATTGTGAGGCGAAAATTAAGTTTTCCAGCTAGGACACGTGGAATGATTTACAGGTCTGCATCTCATTAGACAAGAGAATGGTCTCATAGCCCAATAATTCATAGTTTTTAAAAGATTAAAAAAACAAAAAAACAACTACTCAGTTTTACGTTGATAATAATAATAATGTGCAACAGGAGCTTGAGTAATAATTTGTTGGAAGTCTGTTAATGATATAGCTTTAGAGCCACATCACTGCCGCTGCTGGATTTATAAGTTGAATCTCTGAAGATTTCCCCATTTGGTAATATGCTCTCTTCTTTTATAAAGATTTCAAAATGAAATTTTAATCAGGTTTTCTAAGACAAAGGAATGAGCCTCCAAAGAGCCAGCTAGTGAATACGTTTTATAATAAATCTTTTTTTTTGTCTTCATCAGTGAAAAAGGAATGCAAGAGAAAAGCTTCAAATGGTGGATAATTAACCCATTTATAAAACAAAAACAAAGGTGTAAACCTCTTTATTATACTCAGACTAATGTGTCTCTCTTTTACATGTAGATATATCTGCTCTGCCAATCTGCATTTCAGTTCGGATTATGAGGTTGACCTGACGAGGCAGATATAATAGATATCTTCACATCCAGTCTGTTCTTACAAGAATAAATAGTCTTCATAAACACATAGAAAACCTTAGCTCTTTATCCTTTTAAGCCATTTTAAAATACGTATGAAACCCTGTGTATGATGGATAACTAATGGCTTGCTGTGTAAGTGAGGGTGTGTGCACACTTAGGGGTCAATAGAGTGCATTGTAACTGTATTCACAAGGGTCATGGAGGGCCTCCACCCCCCCATGCACGTCTGCCTCATGGACCTTTGACCTGAAAGATGTAGACTGGGGCCATACAAGCTGAGACAGAGAGAGGATCACTTTACAGCTGGACGCCAATCTTAAACCCACTCACATCACACAGGGAACCAGAACCTTTCCCATGGATTTATGGACATAAATCAACTCCTTGCCCCGTCCTCGCCTACAGCACACAGTGGTGTCCTCTTACATGGCTTCAATCTAAGTCTTCCCACTCTGCCTGGGGAAATCCCATTCCTGGCATTAGTTCTGCAACATGTCCTTCTTTTCCCTGGAAAATTACAGCAGTCAGAGTGTGAGAGTGTACGAGGAGGTTCAAGATTCAACTAATGGCTCTGCTGGTTAAAAATAGGTGAATTACCTTGTCTATTGTGTCCTTTATGATGATAAATACGGCAATAAGTCAACAACTGAAATTGCCTCAAATGAGTTTGATATTTCTTACTTCACGTTAGCCACTTGTAGAGAACAGCAGGTCAGGGGGACATCTGGGACGGTTATGAGTATGTTGACAAGAGGAAATGGGGGTCATAGCGAAAGGCAATTACGCATGCAGAAGGCAGTTCAGCACAATTAAAACTAATGAGGCTTCAGCTGAAAACCTGCACAAGAGTTAGTGATTTTCTGCCACATGTAATCCAGATGGAGAAGTGCAGTCATTACAGAGCTGATACCTAAAGTCATATTACTCAAAAATGTCAACTCTTTCAGTAAGTTATCATCCACTGGAAAATTCAAGAACCCCTTTCCTGGATTAAAGCCACGTTTTTCTAGTTGTACATGCATGACAGGATTTTTATTTTTTTTTAAATTGCTCCCCTAAACAGATCTGGCATTAACCACCAAACTGACCTAAAAAATAAAGATAAGCAGTATGTATATTAAGAACCGGTACCAGACATGACACATTCATTACTGCTCAAACTTTCTTGACAAAAGCAGACAAGTGGATGAATGGATGGAAGGAAAAATGGATGGATGCACAGACTAAAGATGGGGAAGGGGTTGATGAAGGGGGCAAGTAATGGGAGAGAAGGACAGTGTGAACACCAACACCCACCATGGTGGTGCTGGTCACAGCTCGTCTGTCCTGGCGACGGCTGACCTGTCTGGGAAGGAGACTCTAGCTCCTCCGCCAGGGGAGGGTTGCTGTTGAGTTGGCCGACAGGAGGGGGCCATGGTAGGTCCTTGATCACTTTAATCTCTACTGCAAGTGTCCCCAGAGGAGAGATGGAGGGAAAGAGAGGAAAACAACAAGGGGAGTGAAGAAAGGGAAGTAATGACAGGAGAGAACAGAGGGAAAAGAGAAAAGGTACACGTTGTAAGTGAGAATTACAGTAAATTAGAACAGAAGTTGGCAGCCTTGAGTGCAGGTTTATGCTGTGATCAAAGAATCAGCAGCACCTGTGAACTAGAGAAGGAAGAAATACAGCAAGACTGAAAAGGAAATGCAGTTAGACCTCAAAGTAGAGTTGGATTTTATTGCTTCCACTTATGATCCGAGTGCTGGTTTCAACACAAAGCCTGCTGAGAAGGCCTGAAAGTTACAAAATGGATCTAAAAGTTTCCATTTTCATCAGACTGATTTAATGCTGTAGTCAAAATCAGCAAATGCCTTCTGAACACAATCTCCAGCAGTGAGTTGGGCATTTCAACCTTCTCTACTTGCCTCATGAAAACAACCTGAGACAACTAAAGATTCGGCCTGAATAACTTCACGTGTTCCCAGAGATACATTTGAACTATGTCATTACAAAGTGCTGAATCTCATATCCTTCAGGGTCTTATTTAGAACGAGGTGCATGACACACTTCTATTGCTGTGCTTTAAGAGTGCAGGCTACAAGACGATAACTGATGCAGTGCAGCAACACACTCTGCTGTTATTCTGACCTTAGGCCTGTATATTAAGATAAACGGTAATATAGATAATATCTGTCACTGACACGTACTTCACAGCAATCCATCGAGGAAGTAGACATTACCCGGGCTTTGCCCCTCAGATAATGTATGCCTCATGTCCAGCTGAGACATTAGCAGGCTAAATCGAGCACTCTTGCAGCAGCACATCTGTTTCTAACGTTGGCCCACTTGTTAAATAGCTGGGAATACTAAATAAATGAGATAGAGAGGAAAATGGAGAGGTTTTTTTCTCCCCTTCTGCTGAGACAGCCCGCTTCAGAAGCCAAGACAAATAAAACAATTAGTGGCGCCCAGCAGTAGCACTGCAGACCTGTGTAAGTATCTCCAGAGGTTGTGTTATTTATGGGTTTATGGCAGTTATCTAAGTACATGTCAAAACAGATGCAATGCAAGCACTATTAAGAACATTATGTCACTGTCCATGGTGCTGGAAATATTACTTAGGAGGGCAACATGTAAAACTGTGTAAAAATGAATGTACTAACATCAACCCAGCTGCTACTTAGAGTAGTTTGTGCATTTAAACACATTTCCAAAGGAGTCGTAACAAGAGACGGTAGTTTTGAACACCTGAAGGACACACACACACACATACACAAAACCACCCAAACTAATTAGTCCATTCAATATCCACCCAAAATCAAACATATTCAATGAATAACTGAGAAGCCCCCTCGGTGGGTGGTTTAGGCACTGCACATCAAAGCACTCCGAGTTCAGATTTCTGTGTCTACGCAGTCCTGAAATGCTTTCAAATATGTGTCACATCAACAGGAAAAAAAGAGTCTCCTATCAAACTGGTAATGTGGATGTAGCCAGTGTGACATTTATATTTTGACTAATCCGTCTCATTAGTAATAAAAGGGTGAGGAGAGCCTCGTTTGACTGAGCAGGATATAGATGAAGAGAGGAGATTGACGTATATCAGTTGGATAAAGCAGGCTGTTTTTGTTTCATTTGGCAGGGAGATGTTTGTGAAAAAACTCATTTTAGGTGGTTTTGGCCATCCAAGCACCGATTAGGGTAAAATCCTTTATACTTCATTAACTGCAGTGGGGGATGCTGTGAAATTTCTCTATAATACAAGACTGTTGGTAAGTCAAGTATGTCTTGACTCCTTGTTTTCTCAAAGGAACTGTACAGTAAGATTTTTAATGAGTAATCTCCCTTATTAAAGAAAAGAAAACAACTTAGTGTTGTTGCTGCTGACCTCATAAGCATTTGTGTATTGTTGTTTAGGTTACTTTCCACTGGGAGAGTAAACACAATTGCTGTGTCTTCTACCCTATAAGGAACTGCAGCATGGTGGTGATTCAGGACATTAAAATGTGAAGCAATATCTACAAGCTAGATGAGGGGGGAACTGGAGAATACTTAATCTGACATGCAATTAAATAGATGGGCCAGTGGTGTCAGGGGGCTAATCTAAAGAAAGGTGGCTGGAGGGAGGATATACACGATGTCCATCACGATAGGAAAAGAGTCAGGTGTTGGTGGAATGGAGATGGAAGGTCAAAAAACTCTGCAAGATATAACTTCCTCTACTTTGTGGTGTAGTATGGGACTCTCTTCCTGTGAGATTAAAAACCTAATACTCATTTCACATTGCAGATTAGCGTGTAATTGTTTGGGGAGCAGAGGGATGCCTGCACTCTGCAGCCTTACTGTGGGGATGAGGAGATGATTTGGGTGAACGTGGCTCAGACTCGCTCGGTTGCGCAGCTGAATAATAGCATTTAGCACTGTGAAAATTAAGGAGAACTTATTTGAGCACAGGTGTTCGAATAAGAAAAAAGGAATCTGGATGCGTTGCCTTTAAATACCTTCAAAGGTATTGCCTATCCCCAGGCCATCACTTGGTTTGTGCCTTTCTTTCTTGAATAAAGATGAATGTCCAGTCTTCTTGGCCGTCTAATCTGATTGCTCGTGGATCAATTATGCCATTTCTCATTTGCATAATCCCTGATATGTATTAGTGAACATCACCTCCTGTTGACACAGGAAAGGAGGCTATTAATGATTGACGCAGCACTTGTCGCTCAATTTAACAGCACAAAACAGACCGTGTTAGGAATGTGAACAGAAGGTGTAAAAATCAAAAAACCCATTTCTATGCCTCACTGGCTTTGGATGTTTGTTTCACAGACATCTCAACCAGCAGTTCAATGCAAAGGCTAAAAAAAACAAAAAACACCTAAATGAAGGACAAAGGTCTCCGTTTAATTTCTGCATACCTTCTCTTTATTCTTTCAGGAGCATCTTCAGCTGTTTGTTTACCCAAGTTTTTCATTAGCTCATGACACTTCAGCTGTAGACGGTGGCACAATAAATCACCAACTATGCTCATTTCCACCAATGGCATTTCATTTAGTTCTGCTTAATTTGGTTGGCTAATTACATGCATATTCACAACAAGCTGGGAGATTGTGATGTTTATGCTGCGTTTTATGAGCAGAGGAGCTCGGAACACGAAATCGGGCTCTTCTGAAGATGCGTCGCCACTCAAAACGTTACAGATAACAACGGTGTAATGCTCCAGGGGAACTGAAATGCCACCTCATAATTCTCTGCATACTGCGTCTATCGCATTATACGGCTCGGCTCTTTTTCAAAGTGTACCTTTTCTTTCTTCTTTGAGAAAATGTGTTTGTATTAAGGAGAAATGGCATAAAAAGATGATGGAGATGACAGTAAGGCTCTTTTGTTTCAACCTCCTTCAAATGGAGAGAAGGGAGAGATACCTTACTGACAGCCGGCCAGCAGGATCTTCCATATGAACGGGGGAAAAATCAGCTGATAGAACCCTACTTCTATGCTTTGTAAGGGAGGGTTACAGTGTTGTTGTGTGTGGCCAATGTGTGTGAGTGAAGATAAGACTGGTGGCAGCGCTCTGTGGAAGACAGCAAGACACGTTTGAGGCTCATGAAAGAGGGCTGTCAGGAAGGTTATCAGCAGGGTGTTGCAGCACAGGCCAGCAAGACGAGACTGAGCAGCACAATGACGGATAGCGTTGGGTGGGGGGGGGGGGGGGGGGGGGGGGGGGGGGGATCGGATCAAGAAAGTGGTGAGACGCTGAAATATGGCACCCACAAAACAGCTGGCTTTAACTCTGGTGCAAGCCACCAGTGCAGGACTGTAACTGAATCAATTATTTATTTTAGGACATTAAACTTGAGTCTCAGATTTCTGGGTTGTTAAACCCATGAAGATTCATTAAAAAACCATAAAGCTCTCAAAGACCTGGGGAAGAAGGCAACACCGCCGTCGCTGATCTCTCGTGTTGAATGCATGGTATCCTGCTGGCTAGAAGCCAAGTGAAGGGAGTTCCTAGTAGGTAACAGAGGCCAAGGAGATTAGGTAACCACAGCTCTCAGTCCCGCTCCTGCTTTAACGAGGCTCAGGTTTCCAATGGCGGGGTGTCCACGTCTGGGTATGTGTACACAGAGCCCAAAAAACACAAGCTAGCAGATGTGAATACACTTTCTTTTGTCCTCACATGCACACTTCTCAAACATGGTCAAATTCTGATGCTTCTTCCTCACTCTTCATCTACAGACTCATCCATCACCTTCTGAGCAGCCTGAAGGAGGGCAGGGAAGAGGTTGTGGTAAGTGTGTGTGTTCAGTGGGGGCGGAGGGGAGCAAGGATGAGTGATTAACCAAACCGCAAGTACACAGCCTCCCAACACCCTAACAAGGCAGGGAATTTACATTCCATTTCATACCTGTCAGTAGATAGTCCAGCAGTGAATAATAACAGCAGACCAAGTGTTGTGGAGAGGCGAGCACGCAGGCAGAGATAGGAACAGCTAAAAAAAAAAGAGCTGCAGCAAGGAGCATTACTGTGCTACTCTTACACTAGCGTTAATGAAGACAAATGGTCTTTTACAGCGATTACGTTATTGTGTAATACCACAGCAGGGCGTAGCTATCAAATCCTCTTGGGGTTTTTTAAAACACCTACTCCAAAATTTAGTAAGGCTGCACATCTTTTCTCATTATCTGTCAACACTTTGTTTGGAAACACTTTTTTCCTCATAACTGGAGTATCAACTATGAGGGTTTAGATGAGTACAGGGAAGCACTTTTGAAAAAAAGCATAGTGAACAGCATCATTAATCATTGATATTACAAAGCTGTAAAGTGATTCAGCAACTACAGGAAGTAAAACTTCCATCTAGGAACCTAAAAGCACAGGGAGATATTGTTAAATTTACTCTTAAAAAGGCCATCTGCTTACAAAAATGCTTGGACCAGGCTTTATAAAGCTAATTAATGAGGTTTTTGCATAACTTCTGGAAACTACAACAAAACCACATTGGAGTTAAGTAAGGAGTAAAATAAAAATCCAGTCCAATCATGTTGGCAAACTAAAGCGGTATACTAGTGTCATCATCAACATTGTTTGCACCACTGCAGAATGCCTGTGCATCATTGGGAAGCAACTCCAAATCTAGCAGGTATTCACAATGGAAAAACAATATGATCAATGTTAACCTCATATTAAATAAAACCCAACTTAAACACAGCAGTTTTCTGCAGAAATGGTTTTGATTTGTTATTTATGTACAGTTTGGTTGTGAAGTCAAAACTAGGCTTTGAGAACATTATAACATTAAACTTTCACCCCAGAGTCTCTTACGGACACTTTTTTAATAGAAGGGTCCAATGGCAGGAAAGGTCTAAAGATATAGCATATAACAAAACTAAGACGGCTCCTGTATAACATCACTTAAACATCAAATGACTCAAAAATGTCTCACCTCTCAGTAATGGCATTATTCCTGAGAGTAATAGTACAGTAATTCCTTGGGGCCTGTATTATCAATACTGTTTTTCTTGAGTACGAGTACATCTGTCAAATTAGAATATCATGAAAAAGGTCAGTAGGTTTTGTCCCTCATTTCAGAAAGTGAAACCCAGATATTCATGAGATAGAGTAAAATACGTCAAGCTTTTATTGATTGAAATTATGATGATTATAGGTCACAGATAAAGAAAACCCAAAATTCAGTGTCAGAAAATTAGAATATATTGAAAATGTTCAAATATGGAAAGTCATGGTGTCTCACCTTGATTAGCTAATTACCTCAAAACACTTTCAGAAGTTTCCTGAACCTTTAAATAGTCTTTCAGTCTCAGTCTGGGTCAGTAGGCTACACAATCATAGGAAAGACTTCTGACTTGACAGATATCCAGAACACTGTCATTCACACTCCACAAAGAGGGTAAGGCACAAAAGTCCATTGCTAAATAAGCTGGTCAAAATCCACTCAAGAATTTGGGGAAGCTTCACAAGAAGCAGACTGAGGCTGGAGTCAGGGCATCAAGAGCCACTTTGCGTAGATGAATGGTAGATATGGGCTACAAATGTTGCATTCCTCGTGTCTGGAGACAACGTCAGACGCGTCTTACCTGGGCTGTGGAGAAAAAGAACTGGACTGTTACTCAGAGTTCCAAATGCCTCTTTTCAGATGAAAGTAAATGTTGCATTTCATTTGGAAATCAAGGTCCCAGAGTCTGGAGGAAGAGTAGAGAGACACAGAATCCATGTTGCTTAAAGTCTAGTGTGAAGTTTCCAGTCAGGGATGATTTAGGCTACCATGTCATCTGTTGGAGTTGGTCCACTGTGTTTTCTGAAGTCCACAGTCAGCGCAGCCATCTACCAGGAATTTTTCAGAGAACTTCATGCTTCTTTCTGCTGCTTAATGGAGTTAGTGGTTTCATTTCCCAGCTGGACTTGGCACCTGCCTACACCTGCCAAAGGTACCAAAAGCTGGTTCAATGACCATGGTGTTACTGTGCTTGACTGGCCAGCACTCGTCCTAACCTGAACCCCATAGAGAATCTATGGTTAAGAGGAAGATGATAGACACCAGACCCAACCATGTAGATGACCTGAAGGCCACTATCAAAGCAACCTGGACTTCCATTACACCGGAGCAGCCCCACAGGCTGATTGTCTCCATGCCATGCTGCATTGATGCAGTAATTCATGCAAAACGAAGCCCAACCAAGTCTTGAGAGCACTGAATTTTGGGTTTCCATTATATGTAAGCCATAATCACAATTTAAAAAATAAAGGCTTGAAATACTTCACTCTGTCATTAATCTATAACTTATGAGTCCCACTCTCTGAAATGAGTGACAAAAAAACAGACCTTTTTCACGATATTCTAATTCTTTTTTAGATGTATCTGTAATCATGTCTTATTGTTTACAAGAGGAATTACTGTGGTAATAATAAGACATGAATACTCAAGAAAAACAGTATTGATGATACAGGCCCCAAGGTAGAAACTTTCTACAACAAAAGAAAACATAACTGTAATGACTATCATGTAAGACAAATTATCTAAATAAAAAAGAACATGTGTGATTTGTAATTAGCTAAATTCTCAGTTAGCACCTGAACATGATACTAGAATAAAAAAACAACCGGTGGTTGGTGGTTGAATAATTCCTGCATGTGCACTCTCATCTAGACTCAAACAGGACTAGGTGCTTCATATATGCTCCAAAGTTCCTTATTTCTGTATGTTTTTTTAAGCTTGCAAGTGTATACTAATTTAGCAGAATTTCCAACTTTCCACTGCCATTTCTTATCTTCCATTTTACATTCAGGTAACTTAGAGACAAGATTTGAGCAAAACATGTGGCTGTAATTACATGTGGGTTTTTTTTTGCAGAGAAAGTTAAAAGGACCAAAATATCTTGAAATATTTTGACCTTCTTTTCAAGCGCTTCAGATTTGGCAAAAAGGTTATCAGTAGGAATCCTCGTGTCTTTTACAGCTCAGAAGGTGTGAAAAACATATCGCAGACTTCCATAAATTATGTGCCCAGAAAATAACAAACATTTTCTTCAACTTTGTTGAAGCTCATAAAAAGTGAATACTGAAAGTAAATATTTTAGTCAGATAAGCTCAACGTCAAATTGTCTGAGTTCCAGCCTGTTTGGTATTCATCTGCAACACCTTCACAGTAAATGCAAGGTCCTGACTTTGAAGCACAGAGGTGGGAGAGTGATGATATGGGGCACCATGAATGTTGGGAAGATGACAGATATAGATGTCATCATGATCTTGTGTGATTTGAATCCTGCTGAACACCTTTGGGGTGCTTCTATAAGAAAAGCAGAATAACGCGACCCTTCTTCAAAGAATCGCTGGGAAAAGAAATCTCAGAAGAATGACAGCACATCTGTGCAGCAGCTTGTAAAATATTGATATTCCCCATGTTCAGGAGTCTGAATCTGTCATTACAAAGTATTATAAAAAATAGAAGAGCTGAATCATGTTACTGATTCTAGACTTGTGTTGTATTGTATTCCGAATGCGAGGTCTTTTTTTTTAACACACTATATCTAATGGTGTTGGGGACTGATCTGGATCTGATTTTGCAAAGAAGAATGCTGTTAAACATAATAGTTGACAATTCTTCACACACTCTACGATACAATACAATACAAACGGCAGGAACAATAGAGAGAGGATGACGGGTAAAGGAATTTGCTCACAGATGGACTTAAACCCTGAAGAAGTGTATAATTTCTTAGAATTGTAGCTAAGCTGTTTGCAAAGATCAGAGTCTTTGATGGAAGCAGACATGCTCGCACCTTAAAAGGTGGGAAACTTTCGCTAAGCCCCTTGATGTCTGGATCCAAGGCTGGTGTACGCTGACACCTGCAAAAGCAACAAGCCCCTGTTGACAGGGCTTGTCCCACAGGCGGCTCTCTTATCTATATAGTTTTTTTTTCTAAACCTTTTGCTTTTTTTGAAATAGTTCGGCATTATTTATGCCCAGTGTAAAGATGTATATCATCGAAATACATTTTTAAATTTCAGCTTTTCATAAAAGACAACATAAAGATCTCCTCACTTTGAATATTAAATTAATCATCATCAAAAAGAGGATTGCTGTCGGTAATGGAAGAGTTGATAGAGGAACGTGTTGGTAGAGAGTGCCACAGAAAAATAACAAGGGAGAGAAGTTATTTAACAAACCAACATCCCTTATTAAACTAGTCTCTGGCAGACAAATCACTCACACGAGTTAACAGGACAGGAAGGTCGTCACAAAAAGTTAAAAAATAGATTGACATATGATATTTTATACAAATGCGTACAAAAGGTTTGCCTTAAGATTGTCTGATCAGAAAACCAGCTTTCATCATTTGTGTCCTGTTTTTTTTTTTTCAAACGTGTTAAAAATCTTTCAAAAGACTCCTTGTTCTTGTCCCGTTGGGTGATCGGTGATACCATCTTTCAGAGATGCTGACTGGTACAGAGTGGTACTCTCTTCACTTGTAGATATGCACTAAATACTCCCTTGAGCCTCTTTCTTTCTTCACATATTAGAATCACTGGCTTTTTATCATTCTGTCACATAAAAGCCTGGAAACACAAAAACTAGATACCACTTTAAAGGAGAAGTCTCCTTCATTCTGATTCTGAAAAAAAAATAAAAATCATTGAGCTATCCCAGAGATTTTGGAGAGCCGTTTTAAAACATTTCCAGCTAGGAATGAGTGCATCAGCATATGACTCAATAATGTCAGGAAGGGTGAATTAATAGGGGATTTTCATATCACTGTGGAAACACTGAGTGAATCAGAGGGCTCACAGAAATGAATTCTAGTAGTAAAGGGTCAGATGAAAGAGGGTCGAGGATTTTGTATTAATAGAATCTTTTAAAGCTGGACATTAAAACACTTTTGTGCATGAAAATGGTGTTTTAGGGTGTACTTTTCTTTTATTGCATGTAAAGTTGTCATTCCTCTCTGGACTTGTCGAACAGTCTGTAATGAGTCCATTTTAATACCAAACACAACACCAGAAGGGATTATGGTTTACCCTCATCCTCTGTTTTATAATCATTTGGCTTTAGTTAAACACAACATATCCTTGACTTCAACGTGCACAGATGGGAAATTAACAGCAAAATACAAATACATGATTTTCTATAATAAACATTTTCTCAGTTAAAGGTTTAATCACCTTCAAATGGCTGTGTCCTTCCTCTCTGAATCTCTACTCCAACATGGATCTACCTCTACACTGTGGTCTTTATAAAACCTCACTGAAACAATCATTGTCATTTCAATCAATCATTGTATTGATGAAACAATTTACAGTTTTCCTGATAACATGTGATAGCACCATCTCTGTAAAAGTCTGTACAGCACGTCAGTGTTTCTTTAACTGTGATGTTAAGTATTCTCTTATAGTGCTTCACCCTGTACACCCATCATCTCCTCATCCCTTCTTCTACTTTCGAGCACCAATTGCACTTGCTACACTTGTGCCTACTGAAAAGCTCATTTCAAGTATTTCTAGCATGTCTTTGGCTTTTTGAGTCTACTTCAAGCACTGGGCAATCATGCAAGTAGCATATTGATAATGTCATACAAATTAAGACAATTTTCAAAGCATTTTCAGTGGGTGACCGTAGTTCTGATTTTGATTAAATGACATTAAGGACTTAAATGTCAAGCCAATCTTGAAACTATGAGTAAGCTTTTAAAGAAAAAAACCTTTTAGTACAAATTCTAACCCATCATTTTTAATATAATAGTAAGAATCAACAAGTTCAGGCATCAGTGGCAAAGTTATAAAAACAATAAATACATAGACACTCCCCAGCCCCATCTCTAATGGTACCTGTGAGAGATTTAGAGGTGGAGTCCTTTCTTCTTTGGGGATCTGATCCAGTGCCACTTACAGAGCCCTCGTAGCTAATGCAGTCATAACAAAGCAGAGCTGTTCAAGGATAAAAAAGAAAAAAATATATATATAAAGAGAAAATGGATGATGAAATAAATAGTCATGGTTGTTGATTTTCTTTTCTCAGTTAAAAGCCTTGGCATAATTTTCTTTGAAGTGCATATCTGCGTTCCAAAGCCAAAGTCTCTCCAGGAACAGCCCTGCTTGATGTTATGGCTGTGTTAGCCATGCTCAAGCTGTCAAACTACAGTGACTACCTGCACCTACATGCAACTGTATAACCCACCATGCCCCCTCCCCAAGCAGCTGAGCTATCAGCTTAGTTTAAACTAGTAGGACCTGGATCAAAACAACAAATAGTAGCCCGGACACCTGCAAAAGGAATGTAGGGGGTGCAATAAGAAAGAAAGGAGAGGAAAAAAGAAAGAAAGAAAGAAAGAAAAAGGAAGGGTAAACAAACAGTTTAAAAATAGTTGCAAGAGTACTATCATAATTTGTTAAAGGCCAGACTAAAAACAGTTAGAGCTGGAGAAACAGACACCTGGGTTAGTAAAGCAAAAGAGAAACTAGTTCTGATTTAATTGTGTTAAAAGAGTGACACCTCCACAAAGCAGCCCCTACATAAACACAGTCTCAGCTAGATTAGATTAGATCATTTTTAGATTCATTGCCTGACCAAATGTTCAGCAGGTAGAGCAATGTTTCAGACATTAGAACATCTTTAAGGTTAAATTAATGAAAAAAATGTTGAAAACAAAAGTGGACATCCTAATAGCATCTTTATATTCCTGTATTCACAACACGATATGTTTATTTTAATAAATAAAGCTTCATTGGGAATAATAATGTTCAGATTCATACCTGCAAAGGCTTTGGAAATCCTTTCCTTCTTCCACTCCCATGGCTGGTCATACTCCTCAGGGGGTCGTTCGTCATCTTGGGGCAGTCTGCTTTCTCTGGGGCACCTCAGGCGCTCAGGGTCCGAGTCTCCGCCATTCTCAGCTGGCTCATAGGGTGTGTCGTACAGGGGAAGCTGCCTCACAGGTCCGTCCTTAGGGCAGCGCCCGCCAGACCTGATCTCTGCAAATCAGGAATAAAGACAGACTATTACTGCCAGGTTTCTGAAATCAAATCTTATGGGTGCAAGTGCACCTAAAAACCCAAAGCTACATATTTTATTATTCCTGATATACAATTTTCTATTACAGCAAATAACAGGATGAGTGTGAGAAGGTAAAACGGCTCCCGAAATCAAGATAGCCACATCTTTACAAGTTCAAATATCCATAACTTCATTATGAAGCTGAAACCAAAAGAAAAGGCATCAATTTGTAGGCTAAAGGGCACAACATTGCCACTTAGGAAAAAGAGCTAGATAGAGCCAGAAAGCAATTCTCCTCACAAGTTTATCTGGCTCATGACTAAAAGTTTCTATATGAAATTGCTGTAACACATAAATGTTGTTTCTTACACAGAAAATAGAAACCTCTCAAACTGTAGGTGCAAGCAAGATACCAACAGTAAGCAAATACATTAAAGGTTGCAGGTGTTAAGACACACTGTCATATCAAGAACACATGACAACACACACTATCACTTGTTCTTGCAACCCATGATTTACTCTACACACATTTCAATTCCTGGTTTAAAAATGATGGCATCTCCTGTGTTATCAGTACTGATTCTCTCAGAATGACAGTGCTGATGATTCACGTTGATGTGGCACAGTGGGACAGTTTGTGTGTGTGTTTGTAGCACACTGGGCGTGCCTCTTTCCCCCCCGTTTGCTGCAGCTTTCACACTGACTGTGACAACATCGGAAAATCCAAGTGCTCTCCTTGACCTTCCATGGTTTTTAAATAAGGCAAAGAAACAAAACATAGTACATTAAAAATCTGCTTTTGTATCCCACGGATACACCAACAAAGTAGATGTTGTAATAACGTTTCCAAACACACCTTCAAATATGAGAGTGCGATTAATTTTCTTTGACGAGAAAATGTAATGCATTAATAAGGGTTTCAAGGCCTCGGCATTGGGGAAGAAGGAACCTTCTTGTTTTGAAGTGACAGTGATAACAACCACACCACTGTGCAGCCCGTGGCCTGTAGATTTTGGTTAATTAAAATTGCTACCAGCATAAAATTTGCTCATTAGAGTGAAAACCTCCAAAATGAGGAGTACTCAACTTAATCACAAATTTGGTCATTGGGAAAAAGTCAAATACCTTCATAATATAAATTAGACCCACTGAATATTGAACTAGTCACAAAAATCCAATTATTGCTATAAATGTACCAATAGTCATTAACTTACGACAAAAAAAATCTATAAAAACTATATGAAATCTATGAAAAAAAGAACATAAAACACATAAGAGAAGAAACTATAATTTCACTGAAAGTGAAAATAGTTGTTACTATGATTTTCACAGTTCATGGTAATGAATGTCATTCACTATCAGTTTCAAAATACTCAGGCAGTACATAGGTAATACTCTGCAAAGGTGCAGCCCTGTATTAAGTCATGGATGCTATGACAGCTGATGTGAGGGCAGTATGAGGAATTGTCAGAGCTAAAATAAGAGGAGAAGGCGAGGAAAAGGCAAACCCAGCTTTGCCTCCGGCTCCACATGCCTGAACTGTTGGAACAGAGGTGACGAAGACTATGAATTTACCTTTTCTCTTCAGCATTACATTTCTATCTTAGACCAGCAGCATGCAGACACTTCTCTCATCAGTATTATGCTATATTAGGGGAAATAACTTTGATAAGGCAGCAAATGCTGTCCTTAATCCTGAATTTTCATTCATTTTTATTTATGGCTGCATACCAAAGGGGCTAAAACTATACTGTTTCATTATAGATTACTTCCTGTCCACAATCCACTACAAATAAATACTTTTCTTTTTAAAGAAAAAGGTGTAAATACCCTAAAGCTTTTCAAAACAGTCTTAGACTTCTTGAGTATAAATATAATCATGATTCTGCTCATCAGTTTTTAACGGCAACTCGTCAGGGGCATTTACTTTACAGTACATGTCATTCATCCAAAGACAGACGGCAAAGGAAGAATTGCAGACCGGAAAAGTCAAACTATTAAAAGAAAAAAGCGAAAAGCTGGTGATCTCTCAACACGGAGAGATTTTTATCTATCATAGATTATAGTGGTTGTGCAAAAACAAATTCAGGCATACTGGCTTTTTACCTTGTGAAATCTTCACACAGGACTGAAAGAACCCACATGTTTTGAAACTTGGGTGTAGCTTCTTGGAACATGGAAGAGTAAAGAGTCTTTGGACCATTTCCAGATATCTGACTTATCTATAGTTGCGGGTTTTGAAGTCACCATACTTTCTAAACGTATGAAATGAAATGAAATGAAATGAAATGAAAAATACTTTATTTATCCCTTTTGAGGGAAATTATTGTTGTAGCA
>JAOXYM010000001.1:26967741-27009997 GCA_028567055.1 Leptatherina wallacei
TTTTTTTTCAAATAATAATAATGATTAAACAAACAATTAAATTAAAGTAGAAGATAGGGCCTTGTTGTTCCGGAGGGAGTAAGATAGACACCCCCTTGAAGGTTGTCTGGCACCTGTACCCAATGAGATATTTACACTCTCACAGCAGCCAGACTTATCTCAAAAAACTTCAAAGATGGAGTGGAAGATGCTTTTCTGAGAAGTAGAAAGCACCGATTATTTTCATAAAAGCACATACATCAGTGTGTTGCTTAAACATGACTTTCTTCATATATTCCACGTAAAAAAAAAAAAACATTTAAAAAAAAAAGTCCATTCACCTAGCAAATCTATCCAACGTCAACAGGCTGAAACTAAGGTGCATGCACACCCTTTTCCTCCCCATGTATGGGGAAAAAGACCTGACTGCTAATGAAGCATCATGCCCTTGAGAACTCTCCTCCTCTGCCCCTCCCAACTCCTCCTCCTCCCCTCTCCAGCCTCCCTCTACTCACATGAAGTTGTTAGCAGCCTTCACCCTTCCTCCTGGGCCACATGAAGCTGTTAGCGACCAGCAACACCATAGAGCAAAGCAATGTGAAGAGAATGAAATATTATGCCACACTGCTGCATAATTGCCTCTTAGCCCAAGGGAGCTCTTGCGGAAAAATGAGCAAAGCGTTGAGTCTAATGGAGCTACCCGCTGTCGGTGGTGGAGGGGCGGGATGAGGTGAGGCTGCCAGATCCCGTATCTCACTGCAATCCGGTAAAAAGCAAATTTGCACTCTTTGATCTGAGAAGTTAAAAGGCTTCCTATTATAAGATTCTGGCATGATTAGGCCATTCCAACCCTACAGGTGAACAAATAGGTTTAGAAGAGGGTTAAAGAAGCTAACTGTGGCTGCCAGTGGTTCAAAAGTAAGGGGGTTGGGGTAAACTGTGGCAGTGGACTGAAAATCCCCAACATCTCTCAGGAACAAGGCCTGGGTCTGGAGATAACAGCCGTACCGACCTTATTCCACTCCTGTATTCTATTAATTTCATTCTTTTTTTCCAATGTTCCTGACCTCCCTTTCTTGTTTTAAATTTCACACATCTGGCAAATCACATTGATTGACATGATTGCCCTGTTGTATATTGGAACACAGCTGCAGTCTATCGTCTGTCTGGGAGGGTCAGAGGTCAAGCACCACACCCTCCCTTGATGTAGCTTCCCCTCCCCGGATGTCCCGGAGTTCCTCTCCAGATGCTGCATTTCCTCTTTTTGACTTTTTACAACTTCTAAAGTCATGGCTGCCAACAGCCTGCAAAAACAGCATTAATTTCCTTTTATTGCCAGTTATGTGATGTATGGGGAGAAAGAAGAAAGGTCAGGGTGAAACCGGGAGCTAAAGAAAAAAAGGTTATTGTTGGTGCGAGTATTTCAAGGAACAATTCATTTGAATATAAAATGTGCTACACTCAGTGGGGTTTCAACATACATGTAAAAGCCCCGGCTACACCTATCACAACCATGTGACAAGTACCTCCAAAAATGCTTGTAGGGGTGCAGCAGAGAAATCTGCTAAAAACCAAACAGCTGCAACGGAGCAAAACCCTTTTTTAAAAAAACAATACGTGGACACTGTGTGATGTAATGTTGCCTTCCACAAGTTAAGAAAAAAAATTGTAAGAAGAAAGCTTAAATGTTAGACAATTTTCTTTGTTGTTCATGAAGTAAAGAATCATGAAAAAGAGAAAGAAGACATATTTCTTTAAATAAATTCAGGGATGCTCCTGGTCTACCCACAGCAGGAGCTGTCTGAACATATTATCATGGCTGAACTTGGGCAGGCAGAGAGCTCTGGATTTGATCAAAAAACATTAACTGCAACCAACCTGGCAGCCGCATCCTGCTACATGTAAACGACTGGCCCAGCTATCTAGTCCTCATCATCCAGACCGCTCCTGTCTCATTCAAACTTATTTTCCATTATTGCCAATCAGTAAATTGATTGCATTTACAAGAGAAAGGAAAACAATTGCATGACGGTGCTGTGAATGTAAGGCTAATGCTTCTAACATGTAAAGCAAAAGCACATTTATCTGCAGCTCTGGTTGACTGCAACCCACCTACGCCTTCAGGGATAAAGAGATCTGACTGCTGCATAGTGCTTGCAGGGGCATGGGGAATACGTGGATTGATTGAGGGCGTCTTTTGTGCGATTGTGAAGGATTAAATGTGATTGACTTTATACCCCTGGAAAACAATGGGCAGAAAATACCCAGACCACAAGGGACTTCCTCATCCTCTTTGAAAGGTTAATGTCCCTTAAGGAAAATATCACCATTTCAGTTAGCTGAAGCAATGTGAGTATTGCCAGTAGTGAAACTGTAATGCTAATGCTGCAAATAGCTTGTTTCATAACCAAAACATACCTTTTTTTTTCAGGAACAACAGGAACTACATCAAAGCTGTGTAGCAGTGACACAATTCTACACCTTTAATTTCATTCTGTCGTATTGCCCACGTCTGCAATGAGTGAACAGAGTTGATCTTTCAGCGGCCGCTGGGGATTTAAGCTTTATCAGGTGCCATCCAAAGATAGAGTGTGTCAGTCAGAGAGCTGGCTGACAAGGAAAGGTGTTTGCTCCCTGACCCGTGGCGGCTCACTGTTGAGTGTCATTCCGCTTAGTGAGTGAAGCTAAGAGGAGGTTCTCGCCACTGGCTGTTCCCCACAGACCTCTGGGAAAAAAGTTAAGTTATGATAGGCAAAGACAAAACAACCTTGTCTGTTTTGTGCTCACATCTTGCTCCAATTTCAATTCATTTCGCCGTCTCACTGTGTTTTGACGGATCAAATGCAGCGAAGACAAAAAGAATAAATTAGCATGTGTGCTGCTCATCGCCGACACAACTTCAAAATCCCTCACTTGATTTGTTTGAAAAGTCATTTGTGTCTGCTTTCTGCTTTTAACATTTCCCGCTATGCGCCTGCTTTATCAATGAAGGTGACAGGTTTGTCCATCTGCAAGGAAGACGGGTCTCTGCGAGCTGCTACGTCTTCATCACCCTCCTGCAGACACAACACAAACAGCCAAGCCGTTTGTTCTCCATCTTCTCCTTCCTCCTGGCTCACACAGCGCCAAGCTTGTGGTGGGTACACACTGAGGCCTCTGCCTGTCACATGTATGTGCATATGTATTTATAGGAAGCCTGCAAGCCAAGTCTCAGACCAAGTTTATTCATGCCTGGCCCAGAGAGAAGAGTATTTTGGAGCTTGTGCTATTTTTGGTTTGAGTTTTCCTAGAAATGACTTTCTGTTTCTGCTGGAACCTGTGCTTCCTGACAGACAGATGACACAGTGAGAGGCACTTGCAGGCAGACCCACAGAGCCAAGTCACCGTTATCAATTAAAGAAGAATTTGATCTAAATGGTGTTTCACAAGGCCATAGATTTTCGTACATATAAAGGATACAAAAATCACATATGAGAATAAAAGAAAGGATGAAGAGCTGTTCAGAAAGGCCTGATAACAGCCTGAGCTGGTATGTGCACTTGTGTATGGGTAAATTTGCTGTTTACTCAGATGACCAGAGGGAATAGATGCTGAAATGCATCTTCAACAACACACTGACATGTATATGGATTCATTCCTTTACTGGGCCAGAGAGTAACCCTAAAGAGACACATAACAAAGCAGAAAACAAGACAGAGGCGGGTGATGACGGAAGTAAGCCAGACAAACTAACAGAGACAGGGAGAGAGGAAAGGGAGGGAGCGTTGGAGAGAGACAGCAGGGACGTAGGAGAAAAAAAAACAGAGCGACAGGGATTGAATAGAGAAAGGGAGGAGGGAAATTGAGAATTAGAGACAGGCAGGTGATGCAACTTTGTCACTGAGGGAGAAATAAACAAAGAGTCTATGACAGGAAGGCGAAGAGAGTGATGGGAAAAGAAAGTGGGATACACAGACACAGGGAATGCTAATCAACACACATCACTTGAAGGCTCAATGCAGACAAAAATAACCATCACAGACTTATGAGGTGCAGTATCACCAGATACAGCTTCAAAGTGAAGTAAACTTGGATTAAATCTGCAAAACTCCCTATTTTTTGACATGGTTACTGAAATAGAATACAAAAAAAAAATCTCTGTGTCACTTTCATGCATGCAAAGCCTTCTGTAATCACTGCTGCTCTTGTCTGGTTTGCCATGCTCCATTCATATTCACATAAACCTGTACATTACTGTACCATATGTGGCAGAAATCCATTCAACAGTTGCTCATATTCAATTAAAAATGAGAAGGCCGAGCTGTTAGTGTTTTACTCTCTGAACAACATATGTCTGACCAGAATCAGTCCAATTCATCAATGAGAAACTGTTGAAGATATTTCAGTGGATTAATGCAGACATTGACTTGTTGATGCCACTGGATGAAAAGACATGGGTTCATAAAAAAGTCATTAATAATGTATTCTTAAACAAGTGTCATCTTAGCAAATTTAATTGCAGTGCATCTCATTATTATCAACCTGAGCGCAATCATTGAAATATTTAATTTGGACAGAGTATTGGACGAGTAGAAACTGCTGTAGATCTATACAGGAAAGCTAAAAAAAACATAAGCTGAGCTGAGACAGCAAGAGGTCATGTACCAAAGAAGGACATCTGAGGTCTACACCGAGTTTCTTGTTATCTATATAAGGATTACTAACTGACAAAGTCTGCCCACGATAAGTGATTAGCTGGATTTGCTGTTTACGATGGGTTAATGTCACACTGTAGAGTTACTCCCTGTGATTTGTGATTTGATCTTGCCTCAGTGTTACCGCTACTGTATGTTAATGTCTGTCCATTGCAGGGCCACCACATGGACGAATGCATTGATCTTTCATGGAGCACAACTACAATTACAGCTCCTTAGGACTGAGGTGAAAGCTCATTAATAGAAGATGAATTGGAACAGATATTTGGAAATGTGCCCGTCTACCTACATGAATCACATAATAGCCCTCGCAGCTATTTAACGCAGCTCTGCAGTGAACAAACAAAAGACAAGCTGTAGATCAGCACGCTGACACGCACAGACAGCGAGCACAGATACGATTAGTCATTTGCCGTCAGTTGCATTGCAGCAAAAGAAACTCCATTTGGACGACTGTCAAACACAAAGAAGCTGGCATCTTTTTCTCCACGCAGAGAGAGAATGACTCAATGTGAGGCAGTGACAGACTGCCTGGATGATGCTGTTGGATGCTGAGTGTCTCACAGCCTTGTGGGAGCAGAGCGATTTTCCTGCGGGCTGCAGCTCTGAGCTCTGTTCGTTCTGTAGCTATTGTTCCAGTGCCGAGATAAGACTGGCGCTGGATTAGAGGGGAGTGCACCCAGAGTTCAGGTTGTGTATAGCTGGTGAGAAGAGACTGGAATGTGATTGGTTCTCGGGAAGGGAAACGGGAAGCGTGGAGGAGATAAACACAGTACAAGAGAAGGGAAAGGAAAGGGATAGAAAGGGAAGGAAAGGACGAGACAGTTGAGTATGTGGGCGCCTGTTGTCCTGAGGCATAATCTGCGTGGGTGGTCGCAGAGGAGGGGGCGACAGGGGAATCTGACGACACTTGGACATGGCTATGATGAATAGCCACTTCATGCCTCCACCCCATTGGAGGTCAATAGCCCATTAATGGTGATAGCCCTGCGGCAAGAGTCAGCAAAGACCCACTGGTACCCCTCCCTGCTTCAACCCTCAAACACCTTACATCCCCCCCAAAGGCATGTCAAGACTCTTCATTCTGCTCTTCTCTGTTGAAATGAAAATACAGAGGGAGATGACAAAGAAAATTGGTGGCACAAGAGAAACCCTAGACAAAAAGTGCTTCAACAGAGACATGGGTCAGAACTTTAAGGAACCGCACACATTGAAATTTTACCTTGAAGCTGTTGAGTAAGAAAGATGTCAGCTTTATGATATAGCTGGGTAATGTCAGGAGCAGCTGGCAGAAACTGAGCTTGTGCTGTTTCAGTATAACCGCAACATTGTCTTTGTGCTTGGATTTACAAGCCAAACGGCAAACTGTTAAGGCACAAGAGGCTAACACGGTGCTATACACTTAAAGGCACTCAGAGCAAGTAGAATCTTGTGAAAGGAGCATCACACTTTAAATTCTTTTACAAGTTTTTTCTATCTTCTGTGTTGTAATCCGATAATCTCTCCTTGCAGCACAATGGAGACCCAAGCTGCAGCTGGGAAATCAAATGAAAATGAAGTTCTATCGTCACGCTGAGCAGTGCTGACAGTCACTTTACTCTTCTTAGGCAGACTCTCATTAGTGCAGATGGGTGAGTGCTGAGATGCTGACATTCTTACGCAAAAACTGGGTTGCAAACAGAAGACAGCAGCAAAACTGTTTCTTGTGGCAACATTACACAAACTGAACTGTGCATGACCTCAGTTCTGCTAATACACAAGCAAGTCTAAACTGCAAAGACTCACCATGGGCATTTGAAAAATAATGTCATTCATATTATTCCTTATGAGGCACAAATGACAATAAAACTTCAGAATAAAAAGAAAAGATAGATAATTTGTCCTATCAGTGGAGCATTAATATTTTTTTTGTCAAAAAAAAAAGTGGTGGACCTTCAGTGTAAAAGGGAGAAAGAGGGCAGAAAGCTTGGTATTGATTTTTTCCCCCCTTCATCCAAGATGGCTACTTCTGCTGGAGCACCACTGTGACCTGTTTACCAATCTGTCCAATCCAGAGATGAGTATGTCCTCAGGGAGACATGCATTAGAAATGCTTTGCCAGTGCAAATAGTTACACAAGCAGTGTCCACGATCTTTTGACCTTCAGATGAGTGCAGCCTTGTTGTTGGTGCTCTCTGTGTGATTATGCATGCAAACAGTAAATACAGTAGGGGTGGATTACAACGGTAAGCTGCTAACAGTATTTACATGACTGTGCTTGATCTGATCCCGGTCACCCTGCTTCTAAATAAATGAAACACAACATGACAGAGGCTTAAACAAAAGGAAGCACCAGCAGTTTTTCACAGAGGACGAGAGGTTGTAAATGTTTCTAGAGGCGTACTGTTCCAGTTCATTCATCCACATACTTCAATGAACAGCAGCCTTACGTTTCATTCAAAGTTCAAAACTATTTCCCCCAATCAATCTGTTGTTGTGTCCTTGTTGTGAGAAAGTCAAGACAGACAAGGGGCTCCAAATCTCTGTTATTTGCTGTTTGAATTTGTTTTTCGTGCCCAATGCTCCTTCCATTCACACACTCCAAAAAAGACAGTATGGCACAAGGCCCAAGGCCTGATATATAATGCATCCAATTCAACTATGAGACATGAGACTCTTGACCAGGGATCCTCAATCCTGTTCCTCGAGGGCTGGCGTGCATGCTGGTTTTTGAAGTGTCACTGCAGAAACACACCTGACTCAAATCGTTGGGTAATTAGCAGACCTGAGCAGAGCTTGTCTGAGTGTGAGTCAGGTGTGTTGCAGCAGGAACAAAACAAAAGCCTGCAGGACACCGGCCCTCGAGGACCAGGATTGAGGATCCCTGCTCTTGACGCTTGAGGCAGTGTTGTTGTTTACCCTAGTTTACCTTTAGTTTGAAAGCATAAATTTGTCTGTCCAAAAATCCAAATGCAACATGAAAGTTTTACTTATAAAAAAAATTATGATTATGATAAACTTCAATCGACCGCTACTTTGTCTGAACAATGTCTGCCCACTCTGATCCTGCCTTGTGTGCATCTGTATCAAGTAAACTGCACTAGACTAAAAAACTACTTGAGGTTGTGTGTGTATGTATTTGTGAGTTGGTGTGTCTCTGGTCTGCTCTCTTCAGCTTCCATTACAACAGACATCAGACAGCCCGGAGAGAAACTTCTGATAAAGTCCAGTCAGATCTTTCAGCTCTGTCCAACCTGATTCCCTCTGACATGCCAGATGGACCAGTGCAGGGGTGGAAACATGAAATATGACCCAGCCCTAATACTACAACAAAACTAAGGTAAGAAGGCACAGTGTGCCAAATATCTGCACACCCTTTACTGTGCAAATGGATATAAAAAAAGGGCATGTTATTTTGCGTGCACAACCGAACCACATTTATCTAACACAAAACAGGTCATTGTGCATAGACGTATTACTAAGTCCTCTATAAGTTCTCATATAACCTGTTGTTTTTATTTATCTATTTTCATTGTATTAATGTTCCACCCACATGCCCACCTGTTGGCGCCAATATGGTAACCGAGTTCCATGCAGGTGTAACTGAGTGCAGACCAGCCCAAACACAGCAAACACTGGAAAGATGAACACAGTAGCAGCACAGCAGATGGTCATTTGCATTATTTTCATCTACATCACTCTGGCTCACAGGACACAGGAGATATGCAGCATGAAAGCAGCTGGTTTCTAAAAATGCCTTAGCTGCTTTTCAGATGCATGAAGATGGGAAAGAGTATAATTAAGTCATGTTGATTGGCTGAGACAGAAGCCAAAAATGGAAATTAACTGGTGCTGAAACTCCACATGTGTTGCAGGTATAGGATTTTTTTTTTTAAGTTTATTTTAGAATCCTTTAGTTTCTAGCAATAAAAAGTTTATTTCTCCTCTATAAAATTCTATTTTCATTCTCAGCTCTGAATTGTTCATCCACTATATAACTGCCACAAGCACTCAAGTAGCCATGAAACAGTCATACATTGAATTTTGTTTTTATTAAACCTTTCCTGTCAGTTATATATCACTTTATAACATTGTCTTAGCCATGACATTTCATTTCTCCCATAAGCTATTTGATTGATATGTCACAATGCATCAAAATCAAAATTCTAGATCCCTTGCTGGTGTTTAAGTCAATATCTGACAACACTGCATGGGATGATGCATAATTTTTTCCAACAGATGCGTTTTTAAAATTTCATTAGCTTGCACATGGCTCACTGTTAATCAAAGGGCTTTAAAATTCATGGGGAGAGCTTACACATCAATACTGCTGAGTACCTGCCCCTGGAGTAAACAAGACAATACAATAGCTAACAGAAAAAAAACTGAACAAAGCTCAGTGGATTTCATTTCCACTGAAAAGACAAGAATACATTATAGTGCTGTCATCAATTTATGTTGTTGGGGAAACTGAAGTTGATTCTGCATGTAATCTACTAAACAAGTCTTAACGGTGATATGAAGTTAGACAACATACAAGAAAGACAACAAAGAAAACAAAAAGGAACTCTGTGCATCATGACAGCATATAACTAAACTTATCTGAATTCATCAGTTGAGTATCAGTCCAGACAAGCACCGCAATTCAAATCTAAAAAACATGCTGTAATTACACTCATTTTAGAGCTGTCCCATAAAAAGGAAGCTCATTTTGCTTAATGAGTCAAAACACACAACAAAAACTGCAGAAGACTGAACAATGAAAACAAAATTGGCCCAGAGGGTGCACTGCAGAACATTGGCTCTTGTAAAACAGAAGTGATTATGCAAAATAAACAAATAAATAAATAAATATTTTTTACAGAAACCTTGACAAAACTGGTTATATTTCTAACTAATGAGCAAATACTAAATACTGCCACCAGTCTCATTCAGATTAGTTCATGAAGCACAGAAGTGGGACTGGTTTATGGGCCTCTGATTGATGGTGTGTGGGTATTAGTGTTAAAGATTTCTGGCTTATTCCATGGCGACCTTAGGTTGAAGTGCTTATATTCCAATAGTAGCTTGTAATGAAAAAGTCACTGGCATTGGCATATTTAATTTTGACGGTGTATCCCTGTGTGAGCAGAAGTCTCATTTCAATTTTGTGTTCTCTTTTTGTTTGGATTTGTCCTCACTCATCTGAACCTTTTTTTGGGATAAAATATGTGTTAGTCATGTGGTTAACAGGTCATTTCAGCTCTGTCTTTTAGTTTATTTTTAATAAAGCATCTGAGAAATGTATACATGCAACTCATCTGTGTCTTAAACCTGTCTTAACAAAATATTGTTAATAATAATAAGTAATATTGATGATATGCCACTAAATTCATGATTGTCTTAATCTCATGCTATCATGACAAAGAAAATACTCAATTTAGATACAGAAGGTAAGAAAAAGCAATAGAAATCAAATCACAATGAAAATTTTCTGGCTAAGTTTTTTTATAAACACTTATAGCTTGACTGTGTAATAATTGTCTCTCAGTGTCTGCTGCGGAAGATCCCAAGTTTTATAATGCCTCTCTGCTGGCTGGACCCCAGACACGTGGCTGCATCATGCCTCGTGGGCTTCTTCGCCCATATTTTGCCTGCACCAACAAAAGCCCCACTAGTCGCTCGGAAAACCTCTGCCAAACATCCGTCAGCACGGCACCGATTTTAACAGTCCAGGTCTCAGAAAAATTCCACTAATGAAACTACGGCTGTACGGCTGAGCTCTGCCAGCACCAGTGTTTTGGGAAAGGCAGTGTCACTATTGCAGAGAAGTTATTAACATCTGACTGGAAGTGAGCTGGAGAGTTGAACGGCAGTTTTCACCACAGAGTATCTTTGTACCCTGCAGTTAAAAGTCAATGGCAATCCCGTAAAAACACTCACGGCAATAAAACTGGATGATGCTGAGTGAGTAATTTTTGCCTCATCCACTCCCCAGATCCAATAACGTGCTACTGCCATTGTGGAAAAAGGGGGGCCGATAAGAATGCCAAGGTATGTCTTATACCACTGACAGAGCTTTAGAAGTTGACGTGAGGAAACAAAGCAAAAGAACAGTTTGTCTGACTGACACCGAGTCATGCCCGTGCAGGTTCAAATAGAAACAAGGAAAACAAGTGTATTAGGAAATCGAATCTATTATGTCAACTTTTAAAAATGAAACCCAAAAAGAAAAACTTTCTCATGATGATGATCAAATTACAGGCAATACAGAATCAAGTTTAAAGGAGGTAAGGAGGCCATTGTAGGCGGTAAACATGCAGTAAAGGTTAGCCCAGCTACCACTGCTTCCACTGTTTCCCTGAGGAGTGTAATCATCCTCCATGTGGTTTGGCTGCCTCCTTCAGCCTCAGAAGGAATGTGTGCTACATTGCCAAAATCCCTTTCCCAAAGTGAGTATACATGCAAAAAAAAAGAAGAAAAAGAACAAAACAAAGAGCCTGACCATTGAGCAGGATGAAGCAAAATGAAGCCCATTCTGTCAAGAACACGTTATCACAGGATTACGAGCAGCTGCATGTTTCTCAAAAAGGAATGCCAACGCTGACTTAGGCCATCTCCCTATATACGTCATGCTGTGTAAAAGAAATACCGCAACGCCTGTTTTCCACAATAATTATTCATAGACTCAAGCATTTGTGCACACAAAAACACTAAAAACTCCACCTTGGAGGGTAAAACCATCCATTACTGAGGTCTAAAATACCACATCAGGACCTCACGAGGCTGCATATCTGCTCTTAGCCTGGTACTTTGGGAACCAGCAAGTAAGAAACTTCTGAATTCCTCTCCTCCGTCATCTGTGTGGGCGACTCTCGTCATACAAGTCCATATTAAAGAAAGGTCAGCTGGCCTCCACGCAGATATGGGCATGTAGTTACATGTACGCAGTGAAAGGCACAGATGACTTGCGCAAATGCTCGTGCATTAGCACACAAGGCACATAGCAGGGGCTGACAACTACACGCACACCCGTGGCCATGTCACGCCAGGACAATAATACGCACAGAGACACGCACACATACCTCCCTACAGTGTGCCAAGGGTGGGCTTACAAGACCCATCCCGCTCTGAGCTGCTAACACATTCTTGCACCTGCTGCCTCCCTCCTGACTGCTGCTCATCCACTCTCTTCAGGGAGCACGCACACACTGGATTCCACACTTGTGAGGTGGCTGAATGTCGAGCAGTCCTAATCTCTCCGCTATGCGCAGTTGTGCTGCTAACCTCTGACAAGTGTAATTCTAACTCGGGCTCTCGGTTTCCTCCAATGAATAAAACATACTTTTGCAGAGTGGGAGTTTGAGAGGCTTGACAGGAAATTAGGCAGATGAAGAAATAGGAGTGATCTCCAACAACTTGGTCGACATTGCGAGAGTTTTGATTTAAGGCGAGTTTGGAAACTGTGCATCTACAGTATGTGTGTGTGTGTGTGTTTAGGGGTGTGAAATGCGTGATAGATGAAGGCAGAGAGTCAGACATAAAGGAAGAATGTTCTAGCAGTGTATGAGACAGCCTACTAAACATATGGGGGGGCAGGGGGGGGGGGGCTCAAGTCCTGTGGGTGTGGAGATGAAAGACTAAGAAGTCTGACTTTTTGCACTTCCTGCTGAGACATAGGAAGCTACCAAAATCCTGTCAGGAACAGGAGGGGCCGACTTCTTCTGGCTCAGAATCTCCAGAGCTTGTCAGTCTTTCCTTTACACACTGCAGCCAATGAAAGCTATACATCATCTCCTGTTTCTGTGTACACTGTGATCATTCCACAGGCAAAAAACAAAGTAAAAAAATAGCATGATTCATCACTTATGACGCTTATTTCTGAGAAGATACATAAAACTAATGCTGGAAGTGTCTTATCATCATGCGCTCTGTGTACTGACATTTTCCACTGCTGTTGTGAAAATTCTTGAGGACACGCGGCGAATGATGTGGCACCAGCAAACGCATTCTCTGCAGGCTAAATGACCTTTCTGCTGGCAGTCTGCAAAACGGGGAGCCCGGCTCTCGATCGGGTCCTGATAGGACAGAGGAAGAGCAGCAGATGAGGCTGAAAAATGTTGACGACTCCAAGAACTCATGAATAAAAACATGAATGGAGGCAACAGATGATGCCGGTTGTTATAGATGAGAGGGATTATTCCATCATGGTGGTTTTGCTCCTTTGAAATGGCTACTTTTGTGTGGCTGTCTGCTTGCATTAGCAGGTTTCATTAATAATGTTCATTAGCCTTTCAGGGTCTATCTGAGCAGGACATGGAAAATCTTCAACCTCCCCCGGCTCCAGTCCCGATACACTAACAAGGACCGTGTAATGCCTGCAGGACAATTCAATTAAGAAAGAAGCATTTGATCACCATTAAGACTTAAGATTTATGTCCTAAAAGCATAATTAATCACCATCAAAGCCCACTGAATGGCACTGGTAGATTAGCTGTCCTTAACATTTTCTGGAAGGTGACACATGGCTTCTTAGAAATGTTACAGCTAAATGAGATTAGCCTCGTTTACCTTTCTCAGCAGAATTAATGGCATAACCTCGTTGTTTTTTTTATTGTTTAACTTGCAATAGATTCATGTTGAACAGCCGTTCCTTGAGCCTCTCATAATGATTACACTCCTACCTTTTGGAAGCAGCAGAAGGAGATGAAATCAATCAAAAGGAGTCCATCTGCAGAAGAGATTCACTTTGAATCATGAACACTCTCAAACTAAAAGAAGAAGAATTGTGTTGAAACAAGATCTGCTTGTGCTGACTGAGACATCACCAAGTGCAAGAAGAATGAGTAAGAGCTGACAGTGAAAAATGGGAATGAAGGGAAAAGGAGGGAGGATGAAGATGCCAGGAAGAGAGACAGAGCAGTGCGTGGGCAGCCCTCAGAGCCAGCTGACCCACTGTTGGCAGGCTTGGCTGCTGGGCTCTCTGCTACTCTCAACAGTGCCCAGACGCAGAGGGGAACCCAAGGTAATTTGTCCACTTGTTTGGATAATCCACCATCTGCCACAATGCAAAAGGCCCCAGGCCCATGCACAAGGCTTTGTGTTGGAGCCAAATGCCAAACATATGGGAGCAAGCAAAACTCAGGTCCAGTTTCCTCAGAGAGCACCAAAAATGCTCATCTGGGAGGCTGTAATCTCCAAAAAACATTCTTGCTAAGCAGATCAAGGATGGTACATCATGTGTACAACTTTTATTTTTGAAACATCAGAAGTCAAACTGCTGTAAAAGCAAACTAAATAAAACTTTAAATATTTTCTTGAACTCATTGTCATCAAGTCTAGTAAAAGCCAAGAACAAACTAGAATTTATTTGAAACATGTCAACTCCAATGATGAAACCAGACTGACAACTATGACTGTCACTGTGAAAATCTGAACTAAAAACTGGATGAGGAAGACAAAAACAAGCAGCTGGGGTTATCATCTGCTCAATTTGGATCTAAATGTCATGTTAATATGCTGATACTCGTGGCACATATATCAATTGTCTTGTTTGCTTGTAATGAATATGAATTTGTATTTTAATTCAAAAGCTACTTCGTCAAAAGAAATGTATATTTTCACATGCAGTCTTTCTAGATCATTTAAGTCTTAAATTTGTATCGTATGAGATATTCTAAGCAGTTGGACAGTAGACGTCTGACTGAAATCAGAATTATGCTATTGGATTTCCTGTCACACAGGGCACGGTTAAAGCCTCATCAGCCCTATGGTCACTGTCTTTTGCTTTCCAGCATCTTTCATCAATATCAGTGTCACCATCAGTCTCACTTAGCACGTCTTCTCTTCTGTCTCCAACAGAAATGGTGCCATTCTGGCATGCATGAATGAGACTGATTGAATATGTCAGACAAGCACAAACTAAACCAAGGAAGGCACAAGACAGGGTCTTTAACAACTAGATATAATAAAAGACAAATAAGTGGAGTATTTAGAAACACTACTGAATAGTTTGTTCAGGAGAGCAGCTGTCATTTTCAGTAGATGTGAACTAATAACATGTATGTTTTACTATAAAGAGGTCACACATGAAACTTTTTATCCCTAAAAATTGGTATAAGTCCCAAATATTCATCATCTTTGGGACCCTATAATATAAATTATGAACAGACACACCATCAGACAGATGTAACAGTCTTCTGACTCGCATCTTTTCCATTATTACTGGAGATTTTTATCTCTGAGTCCAGCAGTTTCTCCAGCACTGAACAATTAACTGCCAGCCAGTTTCTTAACTGCACCCCCTGGATCAAAGACCATCCTAATCCTCTGATGTAAAACAGCTCAGTGCTCTTCTTTCTCTGATGGAAAAAATGGACCACACTCAAGAATAAATTAATCACATACAAATATGGCAAAACAAGTGAGCACCACCCACATGGTCAGAAGAGAAGAGACAAGTTTCTCAAGTGAAAAAGGCAGAGAAAAGGAAACTGAAATGTCACGGAAAACCTGTCTCTGAAGGTTTGCCATCCCATCAAGAATTATTGCTTTCGATTTCCTGCTTATTTGTAAGGACAGGAAACCGAGAGAAACATGCAGAGCTTTATCTGTTGCAAAACCGGTTTCTTCGATGACCTTTGAGACAGAGGAAAATTACTTTCCAGATTCTGGAGTGAAAGCAGGATTCAGGCGAGGACTGAATACGAACGATGGTGATATTTCCAAGCGCCTGGTTGCCAGAAACAAATAACAGCGTAAATAAGTAAATAAATATGAACATATTTGAATGTGGCGGACATCATCTGTTGAATATCATATGCTTTAAACATCTTCAACATAAAATAGCTCAGGTATAGCAACTCAATGATGAAAAAAAAAGAGCAGGTGGGATGACAGAAGACAAATGAGGTACCGAGTGAGACTTGGCAGGAAGGAATAAAGACAGAGCTCTCTTCCTCTAATATATTACTTTCAAAAACAGTATTGTGACAATGGTGCACAGTACTTTAGGATGGTACAAAAAAGTTTTTTATATTTTGAGTCATAGGCCAGTGGTGTTAACAGGACGTCCTCTGGTTATCTGGCTTCACTTACCCCAACAATGGAGATCTAGCTAAGCTCTACAGTGCTTGTACTCAGTGATCCTGAGTTTTCCATCTCTGGATGTAGGCACTAATGTGGCAAAGAGATATTTTCCAGCTGAGTGATGGTTTTAATCAATAACCAAGAAAACCTTTTTGTTTAAAATCTTTTTTAATGAAAAAAAAAATCTAAAAGTTTAGTTAGTCATCAACTTTAAGAGAGCCAAAAAGTGGTGTTGTCGTTGTATATACACCCATGTCTGTTCTATTTTCTTATTTTTATAAGTAAACTGAAAGATCAAAAGGAGCTGATTTTCATGCATTGATCTCAGATTGTGGAACATAATCTGCTCTACAGGTGGTTATATTTGCAGCATAAGTTGCCATAGTGATACATCCGTGTAAAAAGTAGGAAGTGAACCAGCTTTGAGACTGAAAACTCAAAATTAAAAATGAAGTTCTAATCCTGCTTTGTTTAACAGAATCCTGGTCTGTAGACAATTACTAAAGCTTAAATATAGTCATGAAGGTGGATCTACCGCTATGGATACATGGCTCATTTTCCCTCCAGGTAGCATTACCTATTTGCCAATTAACAAACACATTCTTTATATTTTTCCTCTTCCGTTTCAACCAATCTCACATCAGCTTCATCGGGCCAGAAATGGCTCCTATTTCAGGCTGGAAAATCCTGTTGTTTTTGTGATGCTGGTGTGTAATGAGAACGTCTGAATGTTCTCCAAAAGCAGACTCCCCACAGATTGTGTTCACACAGAGTTCATCATTTATGCAATATTCCAACATGCCTGTGACAATATGAAATTAATAATGCAAAAAAAAAAAACATTCTAAAGGAGTTAGAGTGAATTAGATGTCTTTATTGGTCTGTGCAGGTTCATGACTCAACCCAATACCAGAGTCCAAAATCCATCAATGAGAGTGTGGAGTGTAACTGAATGAAATGAATCAGACACTGTATCATCTGGTTTCATGTATAAAAGCTTTTTTTTGGTCAGTGCAGTGGATGGAATTGAGCTTTCAGATGCCTTTGAAGGAATGCATGCTCTTAAAGCATACCTATATTACTGTGAACATACTTTTTCTCACTGTGACTAATTTTAAAGTAATTTATTCGAATTTATAACCCTTTCTATTGCTGCTGGTGGTGTTTTTATTTTCATTGCAGTCTGTTTGTGTTGACCTTATTTTGTATTTTGCATGACTATTTTCAAATCTATTTGGATCAGGTCTGTGTTCCCTGTTTGATGGTTTTGTCTCAGGGAAAAGATCATATGTAATTGCGGATGTGTGTTTACGATCAGCATCACTCAAACAAGTAATTTTCCAAAGACATTACACAAATTTCTCTGTATCATTTGAACTACAGTTGCTGTTTTGGAAAAGTGGGACTAGTTCGTTTTCTCAAGCTTACCGCTGCAACTTGAGCATCTGCATGCTCGCCCAGAATGCTGAATGAGTGCAAATTGCTGTAATGAAGCTATTTCATTATGGGGATGAACAGTGCTGAATAAACAGGATCAACAAGGCAGAGTGCTTCATTGAGCCATCTGTGGAAGTACTTTGGCAAAGTGGGTTGTGGTGTTTACAACACTGGTGGCTGGCAGGGGGACAAAGATGACTTCTAGCTAAGTGGAACAACAACCATCTCGGTCTTCCACTCATCAAGAAATACAACTAATCCCCAGCAAGAGTGAGATAAAAAAGATTCATGTAAACGCCACCTTTATTTTATTAATTAATTTTTTCACTTTTTATCTTAAAATTACCCCCTCTGGGGGTTTTCGGGGGAATTGGAATGTTGGCGGTTCTAGTGTCAAAATAATGACTGGATAGAGACGGTGATCCAAATCACCCCTAAAATCTAATCAGTTGTTCCTTATACTGGAGATTTCCTGAAAATTTCTTCAAAATCCGTCCATTACTTTTGGTTGTAATGTTGCTAACAGACAGACAGACAAACCCCTGCTGCCGAAAACATGACCTTCGCCTTGGCATAGATACCAACTTAACACTGGCAATCCACAACCTTCAAAACTGATCATTTGATACTAACAGTTTCCAAAATGTAAGGTCTAAAAAAAAAAATTCATGTTTGCAAAGGTCAAACTTGTGACATTCTGCTTAAAAGGTGGCCTGTTAACTAACCTATTGTGCTGTATAAACCATAAATTAATTCTTATTCATGTCATGCTCCATAGACTGGTACATGCTAAAGACTAATACATTCCCATCACATGAATGGCTACCCTCATTAATGCATCAGTCCGGATCAGCTCATTTTCATGCCAGAATCACAATCTCCAGACGTCATAATTACTTGTCTCCTGACATTCATTAAGTAACATGCAGATTTCCACCCCTCTCTCAATTGGATTTAATTGACCACTTTTAAAAGCCAAGCCAATTCTTCCATTAGAACAAAAGCCAGACAGTTAAATGTGTCAGAGAATGAAAAGCGTGCGTGTTTGTGTAGGAGTGAGTGTGTACAACCCTGAGCATTCCCTGCACTGCTGAGAGCAGTAATGGGTTGGGGCAGCTGGTCTCAGTTTTGCTGTCATTCTTGTGACAATGATGGAGACCTGATAGCCAACAGTTTGCTGCTCAGTACTCAGCTTTGCGTCTCATTTCAGCACCGCACAGGTAATGATTTTTTTTTTTTAATGAGCTAAATGTTATGGGGGAACACTGGCTATTCAGAGCTAAAAACACAGATTTATCCACCTTTAAAATAGCTGAACACATTATCATGAATTAAAAAATAACTTACATGGAAACATTATTAATATTATGCTTTCTAAAAATAAGCATCTTAATTGCTTGTATTAAGAAGGAAAAGGCCTAGAGGAGAAATGAACGCCTGCAAAATTAGGCAAGGCAAGTTTATTTGTATGGCACACTTCATGTACAAGACAATTCAAGGTGCATCGCACAAAACATTAGAAGCATTACAACGGGGTGCAGAAGAGGCATTTAAATGTACGTAAAAACAAACTTTTAAAAGAAATAAAAGAAATGTAATAAAAACAGAAAATAAAAACTCAAATAAGATAGGATAAAATGCAATTAGAGATATTTTCACCTGCAATGTCCTCTTTGTCATCAACTTCAATTAAATAAAAACTAAATAATCTTCTATAAAGCCTGTTAAGTGAAAGGAACCAGACGGGTTTAATCGACAATGCATCCTTCTAAGGCCAAAACACTTATCAGATTAACAAAATCAGCATCTCCATCTCTTATTTTCCCCCCAGTTTGCTGTCCATGTGCCATGTCTCAATTACACCTGCCCTTGCCCAGATGATGTTAATGCCTTTAATTCCTTTTAATGCCATTCGATGTCACAGCCAATCATGCGATCACACACAAGCTGAGGTTCAAGAGAGCAGAACGGTCTCATTTTGCTTCCTCAATCTGTTTAGTATTATATTATCTGAATACAATTGAAAAGAGAAAATTGAAGACATTTCAATTAAATGTGTCTTGAGTGAATAGGAGTTTGTTGTTGCGATCTAAAGTGGTCGTCCAACTTCAAGGTCTGTCAGCTGGCTTAACTGCAGTACAACTGTTCCAGACATGGTGCCGGCAGACGGTGGACTATGGAGGTCGGAAGCACCGATGGCAACTGAAAGGTGGCTGAAAGATTCTTGGCAGCAAAATGATGATGTGTTCCTGCTATTCACATCAAACCTCACATGTCTAAAGAAGCGCACGTAGGGAATGTAATAAGCATGAGTAGGAAAGACGCTTCACGAGAGGACGGGGGACTTTTTAGCTAAACACTTCCCTCTGAGCAGCAATCATCCGGTCACAGCTTTGCAGCCACGGTCAGGCTTGACCTTTTTGGATTCCTCCACGTAATGAAGCTGTGTTCATGGAGCACTAGATGTGACTTCAACATCTAGTGGTAGCCATGAATATCTCAAGCTAATTTTAGACTACTTAGTCCAGGCCGTTTAGTCTTTAAAACTTTATTTATATAATCACACAAACAGCTAGAATTATATATGATGCTTAAATCTGTAATTCCTTCTAAAATCCCGGAAGCAGCAACTGGGAATTGACTGTTGAGTTTTGTTTCAGAGTTGGTTGATTAATGGAAATAACGTCTAAGTTACAATATCAACATGTCAAAAAACACACCGAAGAAACTCATGTTTCGCTGGTTGTTAAATATGGTCTACAGGAAGATGTTATTTCAAGGTATTTAATGTGTCACAGACATAATATTTCCAATGATCATGTGCTGGTGCTATGATGGTGTCACCTGTGTTGCTCTTTAGTTTAGTAAGTTGCAAGTAGTGCTGGTAGAGTGAAGGTTTGGAGTTCACCTCCCAAGAAGGTACTTTTTTTTATTTACTCTGGGCTTTTAGTTAACTTCTTCAAGATGTCTACTAAACTTTAACTTTAGATTCCATCTAGCCCAGTTATAACCTAGATTTTAATGGACCACTTTAACGTCTTTTAGACATATTTTCAATCAAATAATTGCACAGTTGGAATGCTGGCATATCTGGCTATTATTAGTAATCTTAAAGAGGTGTTATGTCTTGGCCATATACCACATCATACTCGTTAGGAATCACAGGTATTCCAGCAAAAACATAATTGGAGGTGCCTGTAAACTGTAACCTGTAGTAGAATTAATTTCTCTGTACTAGTTCTTACTTGATAGAAATCGCTATGTGAATCACTGAACTAATCACTACATTCCTGCCAAAAAAGGCCATTCATCCTGATGTTATCAAAGTATGTTGCGAAGGAAGCCTTTTCACTAGTGAAAAGACCTTTCAAACCCAGAAAAAAAAAAGATGGTGCAAAAGCTTGTGTTAAACTGTTGCTGTACTAAAATGGACTTGACATGCCGTTGACACCAATTTTAGCAAAGTCTGAGGGTTGATAATGATTAGAGAGATGGCTACATCCGAGAAAGAAAATGAGCTGGCTGCATTTTTCATTTTCCATAGTCAGATCATTGTTGGCTGAATTGGAAGTTTGTGTTAGTCAAGCTTTGAGTAAAAGTCTTTGTAGATATGCTGAGTTAACTTTAGCCCTTCTAACCTCAGGATTGCATTTTCATTATATCAACCAGCATCACAAAACAGATGCGCTAACATCCTGTTGTTTACTGACAGCTATAAAATTGCACAACTTCAGCAACAGGAACAAATGAGACCTGTCAGATGTGCTGAGACACACAAGTTCAGTTCAGTGAGTGAGGAAATAACTACCATGAACACACACACAGACACACGCTCCTTTACACTTCACTGTGATTTTTACATTGACATTCAAGTGGGGGCATCGTCCTAACTGTGTTGATCAAGCACAGGGTTCAGCTGGCAGCTTCTCTACAACACGCACAATTGGATCTTTAGAATATGAAAATCTAAGGTCAGGTCAGGGCCACGCAGAACAACCTCTATGAATATAGATTAGCTGTAAAGATCTGCCAATCCAAGAGCAGAGAAGAAAAGGCAGCTCTCTCAGACAGACAGGGTGATATAAACCAGCCTAATGTCTCAGAAGAGTTTAAGAACAGCATAACAACACTTAACGTTGGTTTGACACTGTCTTAAGAGGACATGGTCGTAATTCACAGGAACATAAATAAGCTCTGTGGAACTGGTTCCTTTACAGTGTGCCATATATTTGCCTCTGTGTGTTTCTGCTGCTGACAATATGCTCTCTGCCACCTATTTTTGAGTTATACTTTCCAAAATGATAAAAAAGGAGTGGGGAGGCTAACAGGGCAGCAAATTGCAGGAACTTGGTTTATTTATTTGTCTATTTAGTTTGCTCATGAGTGAGAGTTGCACTTCCTTAGCCAAGCTAGTATCTGTGTGTCCATAACCTCAGGTACAAATTTAGCCGAAAAACAGGCTCTGCATGTAAAAAAAAAAAACACACCTTAGCATCTCCACGGCTTTTGTGGTGGAATTACATTGGATACAATTCTGAAGAAAGAAAGAAACAGACCACCGGACCACATGTGTGAGTGTTTCTTGAAAAATAGGAATGTTAACTAGCATGCTAAAACAAGAATATCTGAATGTAAACTAATTGGTGTATCACATAGGATTTTTTTCAGGATTTGTGCTTCTTTGGTAAACAGACTCTTCAGAGAAAACTTTCTTTTTTTAATCCTGGAGAAATTAAAAAATTAAAAATTAAATTTGAGGTTAATGATTAAGTGTTTCTAAAACTTTTTGTGAAAAACAACGAAACAAAACAAGACAATCTTTTTGAGAATATTAAAGCAACAATGAGTTAACATGGGGAAGCATGCAGTGACCTATTTATCAATAAAGTATTAGAATAGACAGTAAGTTGTAAGGTAATTGTATGCAGGTGTGCATTTTTTTCCCTTTTAATGGTGTAAATTTTTTTCCAAAACAAAATATTTGAAAGGCCTACATCTAAGAGAGCACCAGGAAACAAAATCGATGTAAAAATGAAAAAAAGCCCTTTACCAATAATACCTGAAGCACTCTGTAAACAAGTACAGGTGTGCTCATGTTGAGTCTGGAGATAATAATAAGTTGGAGTAGCTGGATGGATTGGTTGTTGTCTATCCTTTGCTTTATAATAAGAATGCTGAAATGAAAAACAGACTGAATGATCCAAGAATAGCTGGACTGCTGCTGCAACCACAGTATTACGACTGTTTCCGCAGCTCTAAATCTCAGTTGTTGACTATTTACAGTATCATCATACGCTATGAAGATCATGCAAGCTTTATTTTAGTCAACAATGTGCTGTGCCGTTGTGAGAAAAGCCTTCAAGGAATAAAAAGAGATTGAAGCTCACCAGCAAGAAAACTTGCATCTGAACACATCAGACAGGTCTTTTTAGTCAGCAGTCTTTAGTGTCAGTGTTTACGCTGCTGACACAATAGACACAATACTTGATTACTGACTTAAAAAAATCCATCCATATGGTCATCACAAACTCTGCAATGCAACTAATGCAATCAGTCCCAACACATTAAAAATGTATATATTTCACATTCTGCCTTTGAGACAGCAAAGAAGTATTATTATTTGAGGAGTACTATTCTCAAGTACATGCAAAGAATTTTATTAATTTATAAAAATGACTTTACACTTTATAAATGAGGGACAGAGGCCCCAGAAGCATGACTGCTCCTCACTGCAATCACTCGTCAACCATCCTTGTACACTGCCAAAAAATTCAGCGAAGCAAGCTTTCCGATCCTCCTCTCTGCATTCTCATCTCCTGATTCAACACTTTCCAAGGCTCGCCTTATCTCGTTTAGGATAATTTAATAATGCATCATCCGGGATCAAAGCCAATTAAAAGAGTCTTTTTTGACTCTAGCTCTTAACCTCGTAAGGCCTTCAGTTCTGATGAATAAATGATCAGCCAAAAGGATCTTGTGTGCGCGAAGTGTTGTTTGTTGATTGAAAGGTCTACTGTGTGGTCTACACTCATCGTTTTAGGCTTACTCAGATCTCTTGGGCAAACCTGCATAGATTTAGTTCATCTGCTGTGTTGGCAATGCTGTTCTTTAAAGAAAACACTGATCACCATCAGCTTATCCAGTCCCATCTCTAACAGCGGACAGTCAGTCCCATTCGTAAACAGCATCAGTATGCTGACAGAGGTATTGGGGCAGTGGGGCTCTACAACAGAGTGTGACTTTAGGGACAAGAAGCCTCAAACAAACAGGATAGTATTTTCAGAGGAGAGACAGCGGGAGAAACATATGCTTTTTATCTATGTGCAAGAAAACACACCGGCACTCAGTCAGTATAGCCTTATTCAACATATAATTACAAACTGCTGGCGCACTCAGTATTATATTGTCAGAAGTTGCAGTTATTCGTAAAGGAACAAGGCTTAGTTAAGTTTAAAATATTACAACAGCAACCATTTTTGTATCTAGAGTGAGCACAGACAGACATGCAAAAAAAAAAAAAAACATCTTCTCAAATACTTTTAGATATGCCACATGATTCTCAGCCTACATCCCAGATGGTTTCCTGCAATATGGTTTTATTACAGAAAACACTGGTACAATATTTCATATAATTCTGTACACTAGAAACAAACTTTTGTTATATTTCATTGCAGAAACACTGTTCGTTTTCTCAGCGCAGAAAAGTATGTTGTATGCAATCCATTTGTTGGATTTAAATAAGAAAAAAAAAAGATATGCTCATCATTAAAGGTAGCCATGAGAAAGGCGGGATGTCAAGGTCCCTCTCTTTCATTTTGTTTTAAGAACTTGACCCATTTCTTTTACCGACTCTAATGTACATTTCGTCTTCTTTTCCCTGGTACATTTCCGTGCTTTCACATTAGAGAGGCCTGAAAAGGAATGGGAGTTTTCATTCCGGATCTCCTTTTCAATTAAACTCCCTCGCTTTGCCAGGAGGAAAAGCAGCCCAGCTCTTATGCAATCATCCTCCAAACACTGAGGCTAAGTGGCAGAGGGAAGAGAAAGACGCCGAGTGAAAAGAGGGAAGAAAGACAGAGAGGAATGAAAAGAGTGCGATTGTCACAAGTGTCTGTCACCGTCTGACCCAGTGAGTGGCTTTCCTTTGTCAGGATATGGAGAGCCTGTGTGGGAGGGAAACAGGGTGCTTCCGTCTTCATTCACAGGCTTACTTCACAGACACAGCCACTGCCGCCACACGCCTGCGCACAGCTCTTGTAATCATACCAGGCAGCAGATAAACACAAAGTCGGCCTGTCTGATGTCATGGACCCCTGCCTCTATCCAGGTCCCAAACCGCTCTGTTAGGTCTCCATTGAGGGAGCTGCAGGGGCTCGTGGAGATCTGGGCCTCACTGGCATTGCAGAGAAACTGATAAATACAGGTTGATAACAAAACTCCCCTGGGAGCAGAGACAAATCTAGAATGAGAAATGGAGAACAAAGGCTGGCTGTAAGGTTTTGGAAAAGTGCTGCGGTGGCTGCACATAAAATCCCCTCCTCTCCTTCAACCCTGCATCCCCATCGGCCCCCTGTCTGCATCCTCGTATCACACCACCGCTGCTGGAAATACTAGGGTAGGCTCTTCTACGAAAGGCTGCGGGCTGCTCATGCTGGGATTGTCAGCACGGTACTTCACTGCTCCAAGAATGCCCAAAGAGTCCAATTACACAACATGAGACCCAAATTACACTGCAGAAAGCTGGCCAGCATTACAGGAAAAGATATATACTCTAAAGTGACAACACAGACTAAGATTTGCATGTGTTCAAAATACAAAAGTCTCATCACTGTTCACACATTAAAAGTAAGTGTGTATGTGCTTCTGTTTGAGATTTCCCGCAGTTGGCTGCATAATTACTACATGCATGCATAAATGTAATATTCACAGCAAACAATCCCAGCGGACTTCCGAGTTAAGGATGAGGGGGGTGCTCTAAGGAAGAAAAGCCTCTAAAAATGCAATGCCTTTCAAATAATGGTGAAGAAGCCTGCTGGACTTTGGGTTATATGAACATGGGGTGGAGCAGCTCTGCGGCAAGGAAGTGAGAAACCAAACAAGAAAAAAACAAAACATTCTTTACTTTTTCAAATATCATGAAAACTGGGGAGATTGTAAACCAAATAAAAAAAGAGACGCTAGACTGACAATGCATGAATTCTTTTATCCATCCAACTCATTGTCTTCCACTTTCCAGGTTTAATGGGAAGGACCAGGTTGACACTAATGTGACACTTGTTTTAACTCACTGTTTGGTTGTGCTTAAACACCAAAACAACTTGGGTGTGGTCAGGGTAAGATTGGAAAGCTAAAAATACACATTTTCCACAATGTTGACTTGCACTATCAGGGTACCTTAATTATTGCAGTGTGAACACAAAAGTCAGAGTAAGGCAGGTATATTCTAGATTTGCCCTTGGATTTCCTCTTAGTTTCAGGTGCCTGAAATATCCTGTAAAACTCGGGACTATTCTTTCCACCAGATGCCCAAATCACCTCTGCTGAGTCTTTTCAGACGTCCAGAGGTCTGAGTTCCTTTTCCTGCTTCTAAGGATGATGTCAGTTGACAGGGCAACTTTAGGTGACAGTGAGATCCATTTATCATTAAAAATGACTTAAGGATAACTTTAACCTCAAACTTTTGAATGATTTCCTCAAAAATACTTGAAACACCACTGATGCAGTAACAGCTGCTTTTTAACGTTATACTGGAAATTATTCTAAAGACAGATTCATTCGTCATTGTCTGCTTGTGCACAAGGCCTGTGTGATATAGATTAATCTGTGCCAGTCCACAAGGTTCTAATGGGTCCATCTACAGCTTCTCAGTGCAGTCCAAATATTTGCAACGGGACTGACATTGCACAACCACTATGATTGCACTTGTATAAATATCCCATAGAAAAATACAAATCAGACAAAGACAACAAACAGAAGAACAGCATCACAGAGACTTGTTTTAAATTCTGCCCTTAATGTTTTAGAGTTGTTCATACTTTAACACGCCTGACTAATGAATGGATCATTTCCTGGCTTGCGTAGAACTTGATGAACAGTTCAATTAATCTGTGTGCTGGAGTTGGAAAGGACTAAAACATGCAGGGCAGTGGTCCTCAAGGATCAGGATTGAGAAACACAGTTTTAAAGGAACAATTCTGCAGGAGAATCACAATCATTCACACTTGGACACCGTTTCAAAAAAAGAGTTCAAGAGCTGATAAAATGCACATGAATGGAAAGCACATGCAGACACAACTACAATAAATTTGACCATATTTCCCATTCCTATGGGATGTGAAGATGTAAATATTGTTAATGGCAGAAGATGTTGTGAATAAACCTAAAATAAACCTGAGATAAAGGTGCCCCAGATACCATATCATGTTCAATACATTTCAAGAATGTCTGCTTTCTGACAGCATAGAATGTCCCAATACTTGGAAGGCAATGTTCCTCTGTCTGAATGCTTCGGATTTGCATACAAACTACTTAAGAGCATGTTGACAGCCAAAAAGTTAATAAAACCAGTTGTGGAACGGAGAAATTTGAATCCTTAAAAAAGCAATTTAACTACTTATTAGAGAGTTAAATTGTTGTCATCCAAGTTAAAATTAAAAATCGTTCTTACCTTCAGTGTTTTCTCAAAAGCACTTTCCTGTTGTTTACCATTGCCCTGCACTACCATGTTTATTTGATGCCCTTTGAGTTGGCTTTGGTGCAATTATTTGCGGTCTGCCCTGGGTGAAAACGTAATGAAGGATGAGAGGTCCCCATTGTTATTCTGATGGTCCAGGAGTCTCCACATTGTGCCTTTGTATGGTCAGGAAATGACCCACCTGGTGCAATCCAAGTATATGGGCTTTACTGCTCAAGTGCTTTGTTGTGCTGAACACTCCCTCTCAACACAGAGGGAGCACTCACTGCTAAGCCGTGGCTGAAGAGGTTAGGGGTCTTTCCATATAACCCCAGAGGAGCTTTGGTATGTTTCCTCTCAAGAGAATAAATCAGTTTTATAAATTCAGTGCACCAGCAGAGTAGTGAGAACACATGATAGCACCCAGATGAGGTGGAAACCGGGTCATAAGGGAAATTCAAAATCTCATACATTAGAAATATTAAATGCATGTTTATGTGGGCCACTTTCAGAGGCACATAAACAAACACAACCTGAGGGAAAGCAGTACTGGCAAGAAGTCAGCTTTCCTTGGCAAAATGCTTTAATTGTGTTTCCAAGAACCATATGAGAAGGCGCTTTACACTTCTCAAGTTTGATCAGACTAATCCCATTAGGCTGCCTCATTCCTTCACTCCTTGAGAAAAGAATCACAGCTAACAAACTGTCTAATTAACATCATCACATACAAAGAGAATTGTCCGCAATCCCCCCCTCTAATTCAGTTACTCCCTCAGTGGTGCTATCATGTCCATAGGCAAAAATCTGACATATAAAGGTTTTCTGCTATTTGGATTCAAAAGACAATTACTATGCACTGCCAGTCAAGACTGTTGAAAACTGTGGAGAATCATTCTGACTGAAGTTATTTTCTCCACTCTGCTTCATCAGGTCCATTTTTTCTGCATCTAAACCAAGAAGGCAGCCAGGGGACAAAAAGACGGCCCAAATAAGAGAAGAGAAAGACATCGAGCCAAGTCTTCTCTGTGTGTTTGAGGGTGCCGATGAGTTTGACTGAGAGGATATGGAGAGGGTTTCCTGCAGGGTAGCAGTCTGCTCTGAATGGGCCAGCTGTTCTCTACTCATTCCCGTATCTCAGTGCCCGCCGAGCAGCCAGGCTCTGCCAAAAAGGAGGACAGAACAGCCCTGCTACAACGCACACAGTGACAAAGCCTGCTTTTACCAGGGCTCCTATTCAGAGGTTACCAACAGGCCTCGGGATAACTGGGGAGTCCATATGCTCCAAGCAGGGCAGAGCTTCTGCTCCTTCTTCGCCTGACTCCTCAGGATGTAGTCCACCTCTATTCAATCCAATGACTGGCCTGGCTGACCTGGCACGGCTAGTCTGCGGGTGCCCTCGGTGCCCCCAGGGAGGTGTTGATGTGCCTGAAGTCCAAGCCTGGATGCCCTGCCGGCGGTCTGCTGACAGTGACATGTGGACCTGCTGACGGAGCACTGAGGGGGAGCTGAGAGCAGCAAACGTAGCCAGACATCTGTGGACGTGCGTGGAGCGGCATAGGGTCGACCCTGAGGTTGATGGGTGGAGAGTAATGGATGCTTGTACTTTATTTATCAGAAAGTGAACATAAAGACAGAGCATGAGGACATAATGGACCAATTGGGTGCAATCAGTTGGTTATTCACTTCAACAAACAACTGACTCTTCAATTTTGTAGAATGGCAGACCTTGAATGTTTTCACTCTGCAGGGAATAAATCCAAGCCGGCAGCAGCCGAAAAGTCAGAAAGTTCAAACTGATGTATCACCTCTGGAGGCTCTGAGGGGACGAGGTTTTTCCAAATTAATATGTGTTGCTCATCTCATCAAAAAATGCTAAATAAAACATGCATCTGCAGATTATTAACATACAATGGCATCACCATGTTGTAAAACTACACGGTTATAAGCATTTAACATAATCAGGGCAAGAAACAGAAAATGCACTAAAATTGTCCCGAGTAAACAAACTGATTTTATTCACAGATCACAAGGCAATAAGCACTAGATGCCAAGACATAATTACTCTTTAATCTCACTTCCAAATGAACCTTATGGCAGAGTCCATTTATCATCAGTAAAAGAATTACATGCTGCTAATCACATCATCAGATGTACATGAGAAGTATTACTAAACACTTTGAGATGTACAGTACACGTCCAAGCTACAAATGACGAAGAGTTCAATGAACAATCTTTGGCACAAATACATCAGATAAGCAAATACTTTTTATCGTGATTCTTTTCTTCATCCCCATTTGTGCTAAACAGTTTCTGCACAAAAACACTTTCTTGTAATTAGCAGGAGCCCACAATAGTCTGGCTGTCCATTCATGTCTGTCTATTCACAGGATTCATTTCTGAATCAGGGCCAGAAAGCTAAGCATGCAAATCCAGAAGAGGATATTTAAATGTCTAAGTTTAATAACTGAAACAAACATGTTTTCATTTTCAGAAAGCTATGGTTAGACGTTCAGAAAAAATACTGTACTGCACTGTGGATGTAATTAAATGAATGAAATGAAAATTAAACAGAACAAATACTTGATTAATCTATGAAGGGAAATTATAAATTGCAGGAATAATTGTATGAATAAATTAATGATTATTATAATAAATGTCATCAAATGTATGACATCTAAACATTCAAAACCTAATTTATTCACTGCATCCTAATACAAATTTGGCTTACATTCGACCATTTTAAATCTAATTCATGACTATATTCATAATTTTTCTGAATTAAGAGGATTATAGTATAAGGGATACATCAGCAACAGCAAAGATTCAACCAAATTTACTACTACAAATACACAGACCCAGCAGAAAAAGATCAACTGTGCTAAAAGACTTCGCAGTGAGACACCGTCAGCCTACATCAGCCCACAGTCATATAGACAGACATACATGCTACATACAGACTCGCCTCTGCAATTCACCTGCTGCCCTGTGTAAGCAACACGTCTCTGCATCTGCCACATCTGCTTGGACTTAATGAGCTCTGAGGCCTGATAATGAAATTACTGCCTGCAGAGAACAGCACTGAGAAGAGGTTTCCTACCTCTGCGTGTGCAAAGGGGGACCAACCAAAAACAGACGTTCATATGCTGTCAGTACTCATCACGAACAGTGCAACACTGATGGCTGCACATGTGAACAAAGAAGACAGAATGTATGAGGACATGCAGACATGTCAACCATCTTGCCTGCAACACACAGTATTGTGTGTGCACAATGTAAATTGATACTGGTGCATTGCAGTGGGGTGGGGGGGGGTTTATGTTTTATTACCACACATGTTGCAATGCTTAATGCTTGTCTTTGTATCTGCTTGACTGGTGCGAGCTCTGACAGTGACCGGTGCACCGTAAAGCCAGTCTTAACAGGATGGAGGATTTCCTGCTGTCAGTGTGAACTGAAAAAAGCGGAATTCATTAGTTGAGATTTAAAAAAAATAATATTTACAGCCAGTCGTTTCACTTGCACTCCTTCAACCTTATTGCTTTGTGTGTCTGTCAGGGCAGGCTTTGCGCGAGCCATGCACACGTCCACATATAATGCAGGCTGACAGTGCTTAATACAAATATGTTTTGGCATTAAGTCCGGACACAAAGTCAGATATTGTACTTGATATTTTATGTTTCTGTAGCTCTGCTGCCAAGGGCACAATGTGTCTGTGTTTCATTTATTTGTATTCTTTTTATTAAGAGTTTGAACTGTACTGGAGGGTATATACAGCTATTGTTTTCTAATCTGTGGCTCTGACAACAAATCAAAATAGCAGTGATAATATTTGCATAGAAGAAGGGCACAGTAACGCCCAAAGCCCTGTCATCACTATATACATCATCAATAGCCATGTCCAGACAGTACAATGTCACAAGGTCAGATGAGACTTCAGTTGACTATCAGCACAGAATAAGTAGAGGAGTTCAGTTTTATAGATTATAAACAAATTAAATGATGGATCTATGTATTTTTACTGTAATTACAGCTGATAAATAAGCAGTGTATATCAGTAAGTGGACATCAAGAAAGTTAACAGAAATGTTCAAGATCCTGTTTAACCTTGCAAGCTCAGTGGCTCGCCAGCATAAAAGTGACAGGGTGCTATCTTCTCCTCAGAGCATGAGTCAGACCACAGATGACACGTCTGACTGGTTAAACAGGGAAACATACTTGCTGAAAGTTACACTGATCTTATTTATGTCCAAACCACTAATTGCACAACACGATAATGTATGGCAGTTTGGTTTTAAAGCCTGACGACTCTTATATTTGTTTTTAAAAAGCTGGGATTTATTTCAGATATCTGAGGCAGCAGTAATAATGTGGGCAAGGAAAGGAAACAATCCAGTTTTCACCTCTTTATGAGTTTGTGTAACTCTGAACTTTAGATTCAGTGAGCATGTGAGAAAATTCAAAACTTTTATCATTTGGAACAAAATGTTCATGTTTAGCTTTAATCCTTGCCTTTAGTTTTTAAATTACCAGGCCTGAAAAGGTGATGTTCTGTAAGCATACTTTAACTCTTTTTAAAGCTTTATAGGGTTGAAACATTAAAAATCAAACAGACAGAAACCACTGTTATGGTCCATCTCATTCTTTAAAAAAAATAAAATAAAATCTATGAAGTTATTGTATTCTGAAAGAATGAACTGCTGCACTTAAAAAATCCCAACAGACCATATTTTCCCCCAAAACTGCCCATCACATGTGAGTCAGTTTTTAAGATTTATTCAGCAGGAATATAAATTATTTGAACCAGTTGAAAATGAAGCATTTAAATTTGGAGAAAACAACACAGCAGCCAGACCATCATTCGGCTTACTAAAATGCCCGACAAGACAAGTAAAAAAAAAGTTAAATAAATTGAAATTTGACATGTTGGATAGAGCTCAGAGAAGAAACGGGATGCAAGACGGATGTCAAATTAGCCTTCAAAAGGGAGCGCCTTGGTGAAAAATCTGCCAAAATTCAAAAGTGAAGCTTTGAGTCCAACACACACAGAGGTCATCTTCCTGCTCAATTTCTCTTAGCTAACTTCACACTTCACTGGAAAACTGATTCCGTTTACTGATTTATATCCTCATATTTTTGTTTGTGTGTGTGTTTCTGTTGGTCACCACCTTCCTCTGATAGGCTGCTGGGTGGTTTGGTGGTAAGCGCTGTTTTTTCCCGGTTCAAACCTCAGCTGGGGTATTTCTGCATGGAGTTTGCATGTCCTCCCCATGCATGCGTGGGTTTTCTCTGGGTACACCCTCTTCCTCCCACAGTCCAAAAAACATGCATGTTAGATTAACTAGTGCCTCTCTAGACTGACCCTAGATTGTTTGTCGTATTAGTCTCCGTGTGGTGGACTGGGGACCCATCCAGGGTGTGCCCCGTCTTCCATCTGATGACAATCGGGATGAGCTCTGATCCCCCTGAATTGTATAGAAAATGGACGGATGAACTCCCTTCCTCTAAGCTGCAAGTTCAAACCATCAAAAATGTCATTTCAGTCATGACTCAAGTCAGATTCATCTGGACTGACTGATGTCTGTCATGATAAAGAAAGAGGCAGACATGCAGGTTTAGAAACAAAGAAAACATATCTGCAGGCCAATGGTTGCACCAGCCATACATGTAGATCCACAGGATAAATCAACTTGTGAAAGACTATTTCTATGAACAAGAGCTACGCAAAAACCACAAGCAGATGGGATAAGATGATGTTAACAAAACAGGTGTAGGAACTCTTCTGTAACTGTGGAGCCTCATTTTATGTCCATTTCACATCTGAAGTAGCAATTATCTTCTTCAAAAAAAGGAGTAACCAAACAAGTTAACATGCAAATTCACATTCAACACAACTATCATGAAGGAGACAAAAAGAATAAAAGAAGTCATTGTCACTTTTGCAAATTCTATTGGGGAAAAAAAAACATTTATCAAGAATACAGATTTTCCAATGAATGAGGATTAAAAAGTGTGAAATAGCTAACAAAGAGGAACTCGGCTGAAGGAAATAAATCTACCTACAAAAATGTGTCGGGGCCACAATACATCTCACACTACGGAAACTTAAGAGACGTGTCACAGCTAATTAACTCTGAAGAATGGATAACCAATGAAAAAATGTGCAGACAGATGTGTGAGACAAGGTCGGGGTGAAACAGCAAAAGAAGCTAAATAAACCAATCCAGCTCTCAGCATCCACTGTTCCACATCAATACCTCTTTCACTATTTCCAGATCACTGAGCTGGAGGTGAACCATGGTCCTATTCTCAGGACAAGAGGTGCCATAGGAGAGTCTTGCTGTAAAATCCCACCCAGAGTCAGTGTTCAAGTCCAGCTTCCTTAATCACCATTACCTGAAAGCCAATATGTGCATGAGTCAATTACCAAGGGGGGAGAACTGGAAGCCCCATGTGATCCAGGAGTTTCCCTTATCCAGACCACCAATCTTCCTGACAGCCAAATCATAGGCAACTTATTGGATTTGGTGGAGAAGGAGATCTTTACATTAATAATTCACTCTGTCCGTGGCTGCATCTCATCTCCCCTCAGAGAGTGAGACCACACTGATGCGCATGTGAGGCGAGAAAATGTATTGCTAGAATGGAAATGAACCTCTCTGGCCCAACAACCTCATTCTCTGCTTCTTTGCCTCCTCTGTCCTCCTATTTGTTTCTCCATCGTTTTTTTCCCTTTCTTTTCTCTCTCTCTCTCGGTGTTCTTACCCATTCTGGTCGACTGGTGATAGCAATCCTCTGCTATTTCTTTCTCTCACTGTCACAAATTCTCAATCTCCCATGCTCCCTCTCTGTACCAAGACACAGCTGAAAATAAAAACAGAGGATAATTGGCAGTCTTGAGTACTGTAAAACATTCTAGCTTTTATCTTGGTAAAACTATTCATGAAAAAAAAAAGCTTACAGTTTACTCTAAAAAAGGTCATAATCCAATTTATGGTCTTCTGTTGATAATGTGGTGGTGGTCTCCCTCTCTGTGCCCTCATCTTCTTCTCCACTGACCATGCTGCTCTGACACTGACAAACCTGTGCTGGATTCTCCTTTATCTTCATCCTCTCTCCAAATGATCTGTCTCCTCCCTTTCTCAGTCTCCGGCCACTCTCTTTACCTCCATCCCATTTTGCTCTTGCCAGTAGTATCGCTGCTAGTGATAGAGGGGCACATCTCCCTCTGCGAGCTGCTGTCCCTAATGAGGCTCCGCCGCCACAAGCCGTATCAAATTAACAGGCTGCGCCAGACTATTACAACCCGAACCCAGCAGCCGGGCCAGAGGCAGACCCACCGCCTCACCTCACCGCACCGACAATCGCACACTGATTGATAAGATGGGATGCAAACAAAGATGGTGGTGCAGTAGACATCGGGTGGGAAGGAGAATTACATATTTGTTTGCATAAAAACTGCAAAAGACTATCAAGGTCTCCATCAAGTGTTGCAGGTTGTGTCTTTAAATGAGTGCTGGAAATTTGAATGATTTTATATTCTTGCCTTTCATCATCAGTTTTAAAAACACGTAGCTTGGATGGCACAGTGTGTTATGCTGTAACCATCCATCTGGCTAATTGGATCTCGAATCTTGGACCGCACACTTGACATGCTCTGATAAGGTTATAATCTCCCATGTGCTTTTATGCTGCTACTTCCCTACTTTAATTAATTAGCTGCCTCAAGTTTAAACATGGCATTCCTTTATAAACATGAAACTCATAAGCAGTGCAGATGCACGGCAGTCAAAATGACAGTTAAACATCAAATTAACTGATATAGTACACATCTGTTCATTGTTAAGCATAGAGATGTATACAGACATAAAGAAAAAAGAATAATCAAGCCACAATAATGGCTGAATTACTCTGCGAGGGAGAGATAACGGTGTGCCTTTCTGGAAGACAAACCCAGAGAAGGTCATTCCTGAATAAATGTCACCAGTAAATTGTTTTCCAGAGGGGAGACTCCTCTGTTATTTTACAAGACAACAAGGCTTCTATAAAAGAGCTTAGTCCATAGTCTATCACAGCGTAAACAGGAATGTCCCAGAGTACTGCCTCCTGGCTAGACTGATAGAGAGGACCAGGAGCACCATGAGGGAAAGAGAGATGCAGAAAATGAGACACAAGGCATTAAGAGAAATGGATTTAATGTATAGAAGATGGATGGAGACAGGAGGAAGTGGATGTAGCGAGAGAGACTAAACATGGCAAATAAAGATAACAAAAAGAAAAGGAACAGGAGAGACGGCGTAAATCACACATCCAGAGACAAGTGGAAATGTTAAGAGGCTACAAACAAGTGATGGAGAGAGGAAAATATTACAGACAGGCTCTGAGCAGAGATGTAGTGCTGGTTTAAGATGACGGCTCCATCAGAGCACGCTGGCTCTCCAAATCTAACCTTCTTTCAACAGGCCTTCTCAGGTATATTACTCACACTGAAACAGGCTCATCTCTTCTGAGACAAAGACAAAACCAGTCTCATCACTTTTTCACTTCTACCAAATTTCACGTGAATTACTCGGGATTCCTTGTGTCTGGATGAGCGATCAGAACTCACAAGAGCCTTGAATGTTAATACAAGACAAGCACAGTGAGCAAGCCTCACTGTGAAAGATAATATCATTCTTAAAAAACTTTTTTTTTTTTATTAATCCTGCTGAGCTTAAAGCAGAAGGCCCAAAATGTAAGGCTACTAACGAGGTCCACTCCAACACCTCAAGTTTCTCCATTGCACCAGACTGTCAACAAGCCTGTTTTCCAGTCCAGCTTGGTTGCAAAATAAACAAATGTTTACAATCTAGTCAATGCCATCAGTTTGCCCCCTCTCAACTACATATTCAGTGTTTCATTCTCTCAAGTATCAGCCGATAAAAGAAGACCAACAGCATCCATCAAGTAAGTAGAACAAGCGACAGCCTGAAGTTTCTCCACAACTTCAGGGCAAAATCATTTTCGACACATCAAGTGACCCAAAGAAAAGAGCGCATGTGCACACCGTAGTTGTGTGTGTGTACCTCTGTTTGCTTATGTGCATCACTTAACAGAGCTAATGCATATTTGCTGCAGGCTCTAGGTAGCCTGCAGCAGGTATGGGATTTACCCTGTCCTCCTCTGCAGTGGCCCAGACATGGATTAATGGTGTCATTAATCATACCTTTAAAATGAATGACTTCAGCACCTCCAACCTGCGGCAAAGTGGCTGCCCAGTCCCTCATCCCCATGCTCCACCCCCTCCCTACCCACTCAGCTGTAACTGATGGTTAGAGAGTCTGCCATCCTATCCATCCTTGGCTTGGCACAGTCAGATATCAGTGGCCAGCAGGAATTCTTGCCAGTACACACTTTTTCTTCTCAGACATGCTGCATCTTTGTCACTGCATGCCTCTATGTGGACTCAACAAAGTTGTTGAAACCAAATGCAGGTAACATGGGGAGATCAACAAAAACTCATAATAGATCTCAACAGGTATTATGTGTGCATATAAAATGCAAAGCTCATTCTACCTCTAGACACATGGTTGTTCTGATCATACGTCCACTACATCAGTCTGCTTGGCTCTGAGAAAAAGCTGTTACAAATTTTGTACTGTTGGATTAATTAGCGCCTTTTGGTCATGTTGTTAGTAAGTCTTACTGTGATTTTATTTTTCTTTTGGGGGGGGGGGTTATTGTCCTACTGTGCAAGTCAAAATTCAGCAAAGTCCATAATAAAGTTGGGTATTTTTTTCAAGAGAAAGCACAAATCCCTGAAAGATCCCTTAAGCGGGAGCTTAAGCAGACAGTTACAGGTAAATGGTGACAAATGTCATAAACCTCAAAAATGAAATCATGAACATGTAAATCAGTTTAATATGGCAACATCAATAAAAAGTAAGACAATTGTGCATTTCATGTATTTGGGGTAAAAAATAACTACTATAATAACTGATTAATATAAATCAATTAGCAACAATTCTATCAAATATCCAGTAACAGCAATGTTGGAAAAAAGTGATGAGTCACTTAAAGCACATTAATTACTCCAGTATTAGCTTATACATGTTGCTGCAATAATCTTTATCCGAAGGAAACCTGGATGTTTTAGAGCAGTGGTTAAATATTAACGGCTGTTAAAGGGATGCAGAATTTTTAAACATAAACCACAAAAAATCTCATCACAAATCCAGGAGAAACACAGAGTGTAGCTTCCATCGTGTATCTCTAAAAGGTTTAGGAGCAGAAAACAACAACAGCTCATTTTAATAGCAGATACTGCAATGCACGTGAGCTCCCACCAGCACAGATGTCAATTTGTAGAGAAAACGTGAAGTATATTGATAATTGTGCGGTTCCAACGGGAGTAAAGTCATGTGTGTGAGTAGCTTGAGCTGCAGCGCTGGATGGAATTCATCACTAAGTGAGGGGGAGGGAGGTTATCAGACTGAGCTAGAGATTTCTCTTTTCATCAATAAGTCGTCAGTCTTCCTGCTCTTCCACTCTCCTCCCACCTCCTACACCTTCCGCTCTTCAGTTTTGTCAAATGACCCTCCACACCACAGAGGCTGTTGGCCATATTCCAGAAACACATAGCCATAATCCACTGGACTGTGTGTCACTGTCAGAGTCAGGGAAGCACAGATAACTATTTAAACAGATAACATACATTCACACAAACTACTGTTGGACTGGCCACTAAGCCTCAAATAAAAATGGCATTCCTGTCATTTTAAGTGGACATTAGTGCAACAGAATACAACAATTAGACAAAAGTTTCCATAAATGGTTCTCTGGAATTTCTTGCTTGTTTTATTTTTTACTTATTCTATTTTTTTTTAGCTCCAGTGAGTTACAATTAACCTGCCACTCTGAATGACATGCTGATAAACATCACGGCATAATGGCACTGGAAAGTTCGCTATGAGGATGGCTGTAATTTCTGTCCTTTTACCATTTAGTTATTTTTTTTCTACTAGAGAGTGCCTTTAAATGTTTAAACAAACACAACCCAACAATAGCACCAAGTCAAAAAAAGACAGAAAAAAAAAAGGGAGCACTGGTTTTACATTACTTAGTACCACCCTGTCAGAGCAACGTGTGATAACTGCCAGTCATTTCTCATGAGATCATGCAGACGTGACATTAACAGTAAGCTGACTTCTAACAATATCTGGCAAGCACTTAACTGGGCATAGAGACGATGACTAGTCAGAGAAAACTGTTTCCTTCATTTCTGTTAAAAGGTCCAGAGTGAAACATATGTGACACCTAGTCACATAAACAGTAGATTACAGCCGCACTCTCATCTTCATGTACATTGGACTGTAGGAGCTGTGAAAGAGAAAAAAGGACGATGTACAGAAGACATGAAGGGCAAAAACTGGAAAATTTGGGTACAAATTTCTAATTCTAACATAACAAAAACACAGCAATAAGAATGTTAAGTAAACTTCCTGTAGTAAATGAAAAACTTTGAAAACACGATATGATTGAGTAACTTGAATACTGAACTATGTTAGCCTACGGCTATTGCCTGTGCGACAATAACTCATCCACTCCCACAGTTGAATCCATACCTATAGGAAACCAAAGGCATCTAAATAAAAAAATCTAATATCCAACAAAAATGTGACATTAGAACAGAACTAAGTGTGCCGCTTGCTGCTTTTGCAAACCAACCTCTCATGTCTTGTCTGTCGTAACTTGTTGGCTCAACGACTTCATAATGAAACCTCAGCTGTTGTCCAAGAACATAATGAATATTTTACACATTCTTTTGATCTCGCCATGCTCATCATTATTCTGTGGCATGATTTCTATCCTGAGGGAAATCCACATGTTTCCCTACATTTTCTTTTCCCCCAGAAATCCGCATGTGAGATAGCGACATCTTCTCTTTTGAAAATTAAGAAAATTAAGAAATTAAAGTCTAGTTGCTGCAGTGATTAGTGAAAACTAAGATGGTATTCATGGTGATAAACAAAACAACGTTGAGTAGGATGCATGCAAACTGCGTGGCATGAGAGAACATAGGAGGGAGGAGGGTGCTAATTATTTACTTCCTTGTCCAGTTTGTAGCTACTGGCCTTGCAGCCCATGTTTATTTATAGTCACCTATAATCAGCTGGGCTAATGCATAAATGTGTTGTTGAGGTCATTCTGAAGCGATCCTTTAAATGCCCCGAGACATATGTAAAGGAATGGAAAACAGAACTACAGATGAAAATAAAATTGTCAAATTACTGTGCTGTTCTTGAAAAAAAAAACTAGCATAGTCATGGCATAGATATGCAGGACAGCTTAAACACACATAACCTCTGAAAAGCACCAGTGTCTGCACATGCTCCGGATATTCCTCACGTTACAGCTCCAGGCAATAAAAGCAGGCTTACAGGCCAAGAAATGTGCTGCCACATGTACCTGCCATCGCCTGGGGTGAGTTTTCCCTCGTGTGAATGAGTGAGGAGGAGATGGAAACCATTTGGCACACCATGCCTTCATTCTTTTCTCTTAAAGAATCCCTATAAACAAACCTAGAGGTGCTTTAATATGAATGTGTTCCAACTGTGTTTGCCTCCAGGTCTCTCTCTTATCACTCTATTCAGGTTTCTGTTTCCATCTTGGCCCGTTTCTCTCTGGTTTTTACTTTCTGTGCTCTCCTTCCACTTCCTCCAATTTTGACCCAACTTCCTTCACTCTCAGTGTCACACCTCTTGACAGGTTTTTTTTTTTTTTAAACCATTCAGACCAGTGCCAAAATGGGTAATGTTCTTGGCAGAGTCAGCAGGGGATTAGCACCACGGCGTCATGAGTGAGTCAAATAATCAACTTCACTGCCATGACTCATCTCCTTGGCACAGATCGCCAGTCTCCACATTACTTGGAGTGCGGTGAAGGTGGTGCCACTGCTCGAGGAGATTTCCCAGCAAATATCTCAGAGACTACAAGAAAGCAAAAAATAGCAAAGACCCATTATGGAAAACATCAACGTTTTCCCCTCTGAGCATCCTGGCCATGTTGCACAACTCTGCTATTGCTAAAATGGGAGAGCGTGACCTCAAAGATGAGGTTGAACACAGTGCAATAGATCACCCAGTGCAACGTGGTTTGCGTCACACACCCTGACATACCTGCGCACACCTCAATGCAAACTTTCGGTGCAGTGGCGTAGCTATGGTTTGATGATTGGCAAAGTGGCTGGTCTGGAGTTTGTTTGTTCGGGAAGGCTCAATCCTGCAAGCTGTTTGCACAACAGTTCTCTCCTATACTGTGGGAAAACTCTCACATGGTTGCCTGCCTGCCTGCCTGCCTGGGGAGTGTGTGTGAGGATGAGCATGTGTTCATTGAGAAATAGCTTGATCTATGCTGCCCCGCAGTACCAGTCCAGCCCCTTGTACTTGTCAGTGCAACAAGTCTCAACAGCTACAACAATGTACGATGGAAGAAAAAGAAACAAAGCAAGAATAATTTACATTTTTTTCCAACCGCTCCTCCTGCAATTGGACGCTCCTGCTTGTGTTTTGAGTTCTATAAGGGAAGGCGATGCAAAGAGGTGAGGAGGTGTGTTGCCTTTGTGTAAAGAAGTAGCTGTTAACCTTATATATAAGTATGCAGGCAAAAATAAGATGTTGAGTGTGAAATTATGTCTATATAAAGACACCAACATTAGACAGTGTGCATTGTCATGCCAGTGCACAGTGGGGATAAATAACTTTGAAACACTCTGACACAGAGATAGCACAAGCAATGGCTGACGCGTGTACACATGACAAACACTCGCAGCACTCTGGTAACACACCCAGGGAACATTGTTAAGATAGAGCAGCTGGGCGCATGTCTTCACATAACTGCAGGTTGTGCAGTGAGCCCCAGCCGGCAGTTGGTGTAGAGCAGCTTATGGTGGGGGTAGAGGGGGTGGGTGGGGGCGGAGCTGGCTTTTCAGGTTAAGGAAGTTGTGACATGCCCCTCCAACAGGCCTATAAATCAGCCAGCTCAAGCTCACCAAGGATGGCTCTTGGGAAAAAGAGGCATGGGGTTTACAGTGCATACACACACAGCAGTCAGTTCTTTTCTCCTCTCACACATACATACAAACAAAGCCAGTAACACATGCCTTAGTGTGTGTGTGTGCCAACAAACACGCGCACACAAACAGCGGGAATACACACTCTTTTATGTAAACGGCTGTGGCACTCTCTGCCTCGGGCCTTACATGCCACACCTTCCACTATGTGGTGGAGTGTGTGTCTTTGTGTGGTTAAGGTGTGAATGTTGTGTAGTCAAGTAATAATAATTATATATTCAAAAATAGATCTACAGTTTTTACAAGACTCCAGCAGAAACTTTTTAAAGATGCAGGGAGTTTTGTGAATGCATCTGTGAGGCTTTTAATCCAAATTTGCAGGAATGGAAAAACAATGACAGAAGTACGAGGTGGAGCACAAATCTTGTGTACTTGAAACTGAAGAGGGAGCATTGAAATTCATTTCCTCCATTGTGGACAATAAAGTCATAGAATATTTAGCATGCCAAACAGACTAAAGGAAGGAGGTTTTTTTAAAATCAGCATACAGTGGTTTGCAAAAGTATTCACCCTCATTAGCATTTTCTCCTATTGTTTTGAGGATTTTATGTAAAAAAAAAAAAGAGAGAATAAGAAAAAGAGGGAAATAGTCCAAACTGGTATATTCTCTGCTCAACATGATGTCAGGGTCAGAAAGCATCAAGGTCTACATCATTCAGCAAGGTTACTTGCACAGGAGGGTGGGGGACGATGTATCTCGAGTTGTTCAACATGCGATGTATTAAATAGCTATATGACAACTATTGAGAACCAATGATCACAGCAATATTTCAAGTCATCTACGTCTGATTTTCTTCATAGTTTGACTTCTCTCACTCCATCTTAATGTCCCTCTCACAGCAGACAGCACACTCCCCTGCCCACCAAGAACACTACTGTATACATGCATGAGGACAGGAAAGAAGCATGGAAAAAGTAATAGGTCGAGGAAGCTTGCAAGCGTTCCGAGACAGAAGTTGAATGTGAGACATACGACTTGGTTCAGAAGAAAAACAGCTAGGAAGATATAAACCAAAACCAAAAATATGCTGTGAAGCCTCTGCCACAAAAAAGGGGCAGAACCACAAATTTGTTTCACCTCCTGAAATGTCATCCACAACACAACAAAAAATGTCTCAAACTCTGCATGGCCACATTTCCACCTACACTGAAGACAATGTCTAATGAACCAGTCACAAAGCAAATTACTCTGGAGTCTTCATCAGCCCAGTGACAAAGAAGAAGTCTAAAATGGAAAGAGTGCTTGTCTGTCTCTCTGTGTGGCCCTGTGATGGACTGGCGACCTGTCCAGGGTGTACCCTGCCTCTCGCCTGATAATTG
>JAOXYM010000001.1:27014843-27027797 GCA_028567055.1 Leptatherina wallacei
CACACACACACACACACACACACACACACACACACACACACACACACACACACACACACACACACACACAGGCATGTACACTTGCCAAGCCTCGGGGAAGCAAGTAAACCATACATAAACACCACTAAGTCGGAAAGTTCTAGCATTTTTACGTTACTGATCAAGGTCAAATGTCATTTAATGAATTTCTAAGGTAACACACCTTTAAGTGTTAAATGCCAAAAAGTTCACTGGGAATAATTTGTAAGCCGCTTAGTGACAAAGTAGTCCTGGCAGGTATATTCCTGCACAGATTATCCTCACTATACATGGATTAAGCAATAATAACAGAGGAAGTTGGTACCGTGAATGTGCTGATAGCAGCGACTGTGTTTTCAATCTGCCTTCTCTAGTATTCCCTCTACATCTGTTTGGGGGAAAATAACTTCTTTTTTTCAGTATAATTATGGATTCCTAGAGTGTTTTGCCTCTGTGAATTCAAGCAGAGAGAAAAATCCATTACAAACATTTTTCTGGTTTGTTTTCATGCTCAACAAAATATACTTATTTTACTCACAAGTTTGAATAAAATTCAGTCATTCTGGTATGGAACGGGTTTCGCAGCCCAAGGGACCAGACAAACTATGGCTCACTGCCACACTGTCATTACCAACTTGCACCTTATTGCATGTAAACCCAGCCAAACATAATCACACCCAATGTCAAACCCAGCTCATATACAGTCTCTGTGAACACAACCCAAACCTAAGAATAAGTAATCCTTATTAGAGAAAAAATACATTTGAATCCCTTAAAAAAGGAGATATAAAGGCCAGTGGCCATCTTACTGTGGTCCACATATTTTTGCAGAGTATCTCGAGATTTTACACCAAAATCCACAAATACGATAACACTTCTAATCCTGCATCCTCTGAAAGGCACTGTCTTGCTTGAGATTATTTTGCTTAAATATGAACACATGGGTAAAGTCCACCATTTACAGGCAGTTCATGAGACCCCCCAAGGATACTTTGGCAGATTCAGATCATACAGCAGGGATACTAAATTCAGTCCTACGAGGTCCGCAATCCAGCAGGGTTTCCATGTGTCCCTGCTCCAACACACCTGCGTCAAATTAATGAGTCATTGTACAGAATTTTTGGGGCTGCACGGTGGTGTGCTGGTTAGCACCGCACCACCTCACAGCAAGAAGGTCGCTGGTTCGAGCCTTGGGCAGAGTTTGAGCCAGAGGGGGTTGCTGGTTAGAGCTGGGGAGGGGTTTGAAACAGTGGCCTTTCTGTGTGGAGTTTGCATACTCTCCCCTTGTATGCATGGGTTCTCACTAGGTACTCCAGTCCAAAGACATGCATGTTAGGTTAATTGGTCACTCTAAATTTTCACTAGTGAGTGTGTGTGTGAATGGTTGTCTGTCTCTCTGTGTTGGCCCTGCAATGGACCGGCGACCTGTCCAGGGTGTACCCTGCCTCTCGCCTGATGATTGCTGGGATAGGCTCCAGCCCGTCCGCGACCCTGAATTGGACTAAGCGGTACAGAAAATGAATGAATGTGCAGAATTTGATTGGCTGTTACATCCATTTAATTTGATGCAGGTGTGTTGAAGCAGGAATACATTGAAAACCTGCTGGATAGCGGACCTCGTAGGACCGAATTGAATATTACTGTCATAGAGGTAGATTATGCTGCACATTTGCCCACAGTGATGAGTAAGCAGAGCTCACACTTTGGACAGACCCTTACTGCCCCTCCATCAAGGAGCAAAGGATGTTAGTACATGCTTCAGGAAATAATGGCAATAACAGACTGGGTTAAGAGTGGAGCCACTCCAAATGCATGACATCATCCTTTTGCTTTTCCTGTTGACATAATGTCGGACAAATCAAGGTCTCTGCAATGAACACCTCTGATCGTGTTGGCCAAAAGGATTAAATGGCAATTACTGATTAAAAACTAATGCTTATATTTGACATTCAAATACAATGTTTTACCCTGCATGGAGTTTGGGTTGGATATTTACATTCTGCAGTCTACAAGCTATTAATGAAAGTGGTAAACATTCATTAATAGTGCAGAGAAGTTAAAACACTTTTGACAAATGTGTCCTTTAATATTCCTCAACAACCAAATCAGGTTGAACCAAAGTGTAATAAGTCTGCTGGTACTAAAACATGTATCTGCAGTCAGTCACAGGTTGCACTTCAAGAGATGCTGAGGCAGTGTTTGGGATAAACATTTAATAAACTCAAAGTTTAAAATATTCTCATTTTAAGCTGCAATCATGATTTTTTGGTGGTCTGACTGAAGGAATGCATCTGCAACTGTTTGCAAAGCAATCGCCACATTTCTAGCCCCTTGGTCTGTTTTAAAAAAAAGAAAAAAGTTACAAGGACATGTCTTAACAATTTACATTTTACAGGCATGGAGGTATATTTAGCTGAGAGCTTGGCAGAAAAAGCGTTTTTCAGCACCTGGCTCATGTTCTTATTTTAGTCAGCAATTTGACTTTTTTTTCCTTTTTCTTTTTCTTTCTTTTTTTTAAAAATCTTTTCCCATGAAGACAAAGCTTAAGTTGGTGACAACCCTATTTCCAGCTTTCCCCTGTTGAACAAAAATGAAACTAAAAAGACATTGGTTGAATCTGCCTCCTGCCATTTCACTTTCATTTCTGAGCTACGAGGCAGGTGTGCTGTAAAACATCTTTATATGCTAATAATAAAGATGAATAACTTTATTTTTCCTTTAGGAGGCACGTTTAAGAGGGACTGTGTGAGATATGTTTGTCGCCACCTGTACAACCTACACAGATTTTAATTTCACATCTTGTGATTTGAACCCTTAACAATTAAGATAAACTTTATCCTTTGCCATCTTCCAGCTCCTGCATCAGAGCTTTAGAAAGGAGGAGGTGGTTAATATTGCTAAATTGTTCCAAAATGCCCTTCCTGTCCCACTGCACTAATGACTACTCGATAGCAGGAGGAGAATGGGGTTGAGAGGAGAGGGTTGTGAGGAGAGGGGTGCTGGAAAGCGGCGGTGGCGGTGCCTGGGGACACACCATCTACCTCGTGGTATGCCAGGGTGTGTCAGGACTGCAGCCAAGCCACACTTGTCATGAAAGTAAAATTCCCCCCCATCAGCACTGCAGTGCCTCCATATATCAGGCATTTGCTAAGCTGTGATGCATGTCCATATGAATCTCACAAAGCCACCTGATGGACTCTCAGGCCATGTCCCTGCGGTATCTGGGCCCTCCACTGGTCTGCAGCATAGAGAGAGAATTCATCCAATTACTCTGACTCCACAGCTCTGATCCGGGCCGGCCACATCTTATACTTGCCTCAGCTCTAGCAGCTCACATAAGGAGACAAGACTCCTTGAAATGCACAGCCGCTCTCAGGCGACGAGGCCACCTCAAATCCAGGGGAACAGAGGGAGAACAATAGCAAAGGAGGGAGACTTTAGTAGGCTCCTGCCACTTTGGAACAATGTTCGATGACACTAAAGCTTCTAGGATTACACTTTGATTTTGCCCAGGTCTTCCATTAGAAGTGAGAAAAAAATGGGCTGCGGTTCCCCCTCCTGCACTCTTAATGCATAATGGATTCAGCTAGCTCATCAGAAAAATCAAGGACAAAAGATTAAAATGTTCAGAAACTACATGAAGTGCAATTTGAGCACATAGATGGATTTTTGGTGGTATTAAATAGAAAACAGGCTCCTGATGCTTGAGTGTTGTCACTTAACAACAATCAAGCAAAAGCAAATACGATCTAGAGCACTGACGATTTCAGAGTGAAATCGTCACAAAAAACGAAAACAATATAAACATTAATAAGCAAATAAAAAGAAATTGATGAATCACTTCTGCGGAATAAAAAGAGTCAGAACTATTATATTAATGTCCTGGATGGCAAAGGAAGTACTGTGTGCGTTGGGGGCTACCCAAGGTTGAAGCCCCTCTTAGATTGCCAGAATAGTCAGCAGGCTGTACAAAGAGGGAGGAGGGAAATAAAAACGAGAAAAAGGACTGACGTGTGTGATTTATGTCTCACGCCACAAGGGATTTCAGCCACTGATAACCTAATACAACTCAGCGCTTAGCGGCTCAATTGCATTACGGCATTTCAAAAGGCTTTTTTTTTTTTGTTGCCATCGCTCTTTTGTTCTTTAGTGTGACAAAAAAGAAAACATGCCTCTATTGTGAAGAAAGACAGTCATGGCAGAGCAGATAGGAAGGGAGAGAGGACAAAAGATGAGCAGAAGCTATTTTTTCTTTTTCTTTTTTTTACAGATTGTTGGCGAACAGACTGACATGTATAAAGTATGTTAACTCCTTTTATGTAGGGAGAAAATGAAAAGGTCCAATCTTCATATAAAGCCACAAGCAGAAAGCTGCGTCTCATTGAAGTGCTCTGCTGATAGATCCTCTTCTTTCTCTTTGTCTGTGAACACGGGATGAATACTGTGTGTGCAGTCATCCCAACATAACTTTGCCATTTTCTAGAAAGAACATACTGGCAAGGAACACTCCCTGAAGGCACTTTATCTAAGAGAAAAAATGGTCACAGCTTCTCTGTTGACATAATACAGTTTTTACCAGTAAGATACTTTCATGTTTCTACAAAGCTAGCACTAATCTGGTTATAATTCATTGAGGGCCCCATGTGAGGACTTGAGGTGGCTTCTACATCTCCCACACAGATTTGGCTGATGGAAAACTGGCTTCGCCTCTTAAGGAGAGACAGTGCCGGAGTGCATTTCCCACCATGCAGTCCTGACATTAATGAAACTTTATTGAAACGTTTCCAGAGAAACACAGTTGCCGCTAGAGCATTCTGCCTCTGGGAGCTTTGAGGAGTGATGTGCCTCCCTTAAAGGCCTACTTAGGAGTCTGAAGAGGTACCTAATCAAATTAATATATTTGCTCTGAAGGCGCTGCTTTGCAATCAGTCACAAGCCACTGCAGTCCACGCACCAACGAAGACCACTTTACTAGAGATAAACAAAAATTCTAATTTCCAGGTGTATTCATTTGTTTTTCTTTTTGATCTAATTGGAGAATCACTCAAGAACAGCGAGTCAGCATCAGTAAACATGCTAGCAAACACTGAGTCAACAACATGATAAAAAGGACTTCATCAGAAATAGTCCAAAACAGACCGATCATTTCTTTTCTCGCAATGTGCAATATCATCAGCTTTGCATGTCTCACTCTGAGACATCTGCGCTGTGTGCGTCACCTCATTTATTGCACGACCATCTCCCTTTAAGACTTTTGACCACATAAAAGTTGGTTCGTCTGATCTCTGCACTCTTGGCTGAATGGGCCAGAACTCAAGGGTGAAGCTGGTTCTTTTGGTGTGAGCATTTTTGGGGCTGCCGTTAATCACTGCCAGCATGGGAATGCTTCCAGATGCAGCTACAGTAACACCAACACCGTGCACCGCAACTCAGCAGGAACAAAAATCAGCAATGCACAAGATAATTAGATAGCACATGCACACAGCATTCCACCACTGGAAGTAGGATTACAGTGCATTTTGAAGCTTTTCTGAAGCCTTTTTCAGTATGCTGTTAGCTTGCTCATGTTTTACAGACTTTTATACACACACATAAATAACACCACAAGTTCAAATGCAAAACAGATATGTGTGTGTAAGTAAGCTGCACAAATGCAAACGTGGGAAATGTTATTGACAAGGCTTCGATCACTGCAAAAGTAGGTTGGGTTTTACCACTTAGAAGCACTCAGTCAAATCAGTTTGTCCAACTTACCAGACATAACCTTGCAGGCCATCAAAAATAAGTCAACTGAATCAGTCATTATGTTGCCATTCTATTAAGTATTCTTATATAACTTTTTTCTGTGATTATTATTAGTGCAAACAGTATACAAACAATTAACATACTGTAAATGCATTATATAGCCTTAATAGCTTTAATAAAAGATAGCAGATGCATAAATTACACAACATTTTCAATGACAAGTTTCTTCCAACTAATACAAAACACCTTTTTGTTTTCTTTTTCCAGGAAAGCATGCTTCCTCCCCTGTACCCCCAGTATCCATGAGCTGAAATCCATGCAGAGACAGCCCTCTTCCATATCATATATCTTGCCTGTCTTATGGGGAAATCTAAATATAAAACTTGTAGCACCACCGTTCTTGTACTGAGTTTGGCCGGTCTTTAAGGCAAAATAATAACTCACTACTTCATCAAGCTGTTGTGTGTTTATGAGTGTGCTAAAGAAAAACTATTTTGAATTGAATCTTTAACAGGGACTTATTTTCAGTAATAGCTCAATACTAATTAACAGCAGTGAATTCTGGGTAGAGGGGAAACAAGTATGGAAAAAGATTATAAAAGAAAAACATTTTGTGTCTTTTGAAAAAAGGTCAAATGATTAAAAACACAGTTTTGTATTAAAATGTGCAAATGACCTACACCGGTTACAAACTGATACACACAGCTTTACTGCCTACTCCACCACTCCAGAGAAAAATACACTGCAATGCTTTGGCTTTCACACTTTGGAACAGCTTAACATGTAGCCTCACTCTTCAATAAATTCCTATTTTGCTTGCTCGTGTCTCCTGGTGAATGAATGCATCTTTTGTTGGCACCCAAAGCGGCGAAGCACAAAAATGCACCTCAACTTGTCCCGAAGGACCTCCCTCATTGAAACACAATCCACACAGCCACTTAAGACCTCCAGTGGAGAGAGAAAGGGAGCCTGTGGGCTGCACCCTATGAAGGTGCTCTTAATATGCGACAGATATTCGAGATTAAGTACTTGACGACACGCTTGGCAAAATCCAATTTCCTTTCTCTGTCCCCATGCCTGTGTGATAGATTTATTGGCAGTGTTTCTGCTACATACAGTAAGTGGTGCGGCCCGAGAGTCGAGAATGATTCAGGTGCCACCACGGTGGGATGTTGGAATTTTATAGAATATGATAATCCCCTGCATATGACTGTGCCAATAGCCCCCCTCAACACTGGCTTGAATTTTTATGGAAAACTATATGTGTTTTAATTGGAGGATATGGTAGTCGGCTGAAAAGACGAGTTGTGAAATTGCTCGGCCCTCCTGTACGCACCAGTATGCTCGCATATACAGTTAAAGTGCGATTCCCTCCCATTTGATGCCTCTAGAACAATGTACAACCACAAACAACACAGCTGTTTATCATGGCTTCCGTGAGATAAAAACTGACACAATTAGGAAAATAGGTCTTCACGAGGCAATGTGGTGAGATCCACTGGGGAGAGGATCTTTGATTTTGACAGTGTCATTCACAAGGCAGGGAGAAAAACAAGCTGCGGTCTGTCTGTAAACAAAGCCAGAGGTTTTCAGATGTTATGCGAGGACGTGTTGATTGAGGTCGGGAGCTCTGTGGCCTGAGATAACCTCTGTGGTAAGGATGCACCAAGATCTCAACAAGTTGTCCATGCTTACAATAGAGTGAGCGCCGGGTGGAGCTCCACACCGCTGCCATTGCTACATGGCTTCCCACCTCTCTGAGCAGAACAGCATAAGGTGACTAAAGCTGTATCAAGCTGGGAGACAATCACCTGTCTGTTCCCACAACGAGCCCTTAGAATGAAAGGGCCATGTGCCATCGCCATTTGTCACCATTTCTGACATCCAGATTGCTCAAGTCAAAACAGGCGGGAGTGTTAACCTTGGCTACATTTTAGTAAGCAAGCAGCAGCCAGAATAGCCAGCCTACACACAGAGGCAAGCACAGACTCGTCAAGTTAAAAAGGGAATGAAACCAAGCTGTAAACACTTCCTGTCAGGAAGGGAACACTTCCTTAATCCTGGAGCAACCAAGTCATTCCTTATTCTACACCAAACAACTCCATATAGTAATTTTCTCTATTTTCTCATAATCTCATCACTATGAAAGCTAATAACAAAAGAAAACCGTGAATTAAAATGTTAGCTGGTGAAAGTAAATGAGCAAAAAAGAAAAAACAAACAAACAATATTACAAAAGAACATTTACTGGGATCATTTCTCATTTATCTCAGGAGTCCCACCAGGAGGCAACAGAGGTGTTCAGCTTCCTGGTGGGCACTCAGATCACAGGGCAGCTCTGTCTGACTGCCTCCAGCAGAGTCACACAAAAACAATCACCTGCATTTGTGGAGAAGATAAAAAGGCAAATCAGTTCATCTGAATGACATCTATATCATCCTCTATGTTGACGCAACACAACTGCTAAAACTAAAATGCACGAAGCTTTTCTTAAGTCAGGGTAGAGTAACGGACTTGGCAAAGATGGCACCGGGAAAAAAAAAGAAAAAAGCCACTACTTCAGATGGCAGGCAAACTTATTTGTTTCCTTTTAATCTGTGTGAGACAATCTGCCTGCAGACCAGGGCTCCCTCCTTCTACACACAGCTACACACACTGTCATTAAACAAAACAGAGCCATGTGTCTCAAACTCCCCAGCGGCACGAGCTGCAGCAGCAGTCTGCAGGCTAATTGTGACCTGGTGGAATCATGTGACCGATGTTCCGGCGCAAAGTTAGAAAAAAGCAAATCGAGCAACACTAACGCAGGCAGACTCCATCGGGACTCTTTAAACTGGAAAGACAGCTCCCAGATGGAGGGAGGAAATAAAATAAGCAAACAATGGCTAAAGGCCACCGTTTCCCGAGACCTATAACTTTCTTGCACATGCGGTGGATAGTCAAATATAAAATTTTGCCGTGACTTGTTATTACGCTAATTTATGCCGTATTACAGTGCTGATGTTAATGTAATAGGATTTGTGGATTCACCAAAATGATATATTGATGAAAAGCCAGAGCTCTCTGAGCACAGCTGAACAACTATTACACCGCGGCTTCCAGCGCATCCTCCACTACAGCATGACTTCATACTGCTGCTGTACTCGAAACGGGTGTGAGGTTAGGCTTTGTTGCTTCTTCCTTCCTTTTAAAATGCCCTTCCAGGATTCCTGTTCAGGTCAGGAATGCATTGCAACTGTGTTTTGTCATTGACAACGACGCACAGGAAACAATCTGAATATGAAAATATGCTTGGAATGAAAACTGATCATGATGATTGTGAGAAAATACTTTGCATGCCTGCAAACGGTTCAGGAAAAGCTTGTTATTCTTCGACGCCTCCCTGAACGGTTGGCGCAACTGAAAATAAAAACATCTCAGAGTCATCCCTCGAGTCAGAGTAGCCATAGCAACACACACCGACTGAGGTAATTTACACTATTTATATTAATTACCTTGTAACTTAAAGATATAAGCCACAATGAACCCAATACTGATGATGAAAAACAACAGCTGAGAGAGCTAAGACAAGCACAGAACAGCTTTCCCACCAATCTGTTGATTGATTTCAACCTGCGGATAAATCTGTCACTGCCGTGGAAAATTTCTCAAAAATATCACATCTTTATTAACAGCTCCTACACATTGTTTTGAGTATGCACTTACCCATCTTTGCCTCTCTAAATACTCACAGTTATGACAATTCCTGAAAAAGTTGATCGAAATAATTAGGTTTGTAAAAGATTGGAACAACAAGGTCGCAACCAGCACAGCTCCAACATCTAGTGAGGCCTCTTATCAACCTGTTCGATACAAAGAGGTAGAGGACTGCAACAAAAAGGGCTTCTATAATAAAACATGATAGAATCTGATGTTCTCATCCATTTTCTGGCTCCCCAAAGAAAAGCACTCTCATAGACCCAGGTGATATTGACATTTCTGCTGACATATCTCCCATCAGTGGCAGAGATGAGAGTGCGACCGGCAGGTGGGATGGATTTATAAAACTCCACTGACGAGTGGAGTAACAGGGTGAAAAGCTAAGGGGGAGATACAGTATTAGGGGGTGATGGGAAATAAAACAGGGTTTAGCTATTCAAGCCATGCAGTGCAGAGGGCACTGCGATCTGCAGCGGGAAGTCAAACAAGCTTGACATACCCATAGAAGAATGCAAGTTGTAGGACGGTGCAGTTGGTGATGCGAGAGTGCATCATTTCAAGTTCAGGCTCATTATCACAAATACAAACAGACTCAAAAGTATGATGAAAGGAAATAAGCTGAAGAACTGATCTAGTAAAACGAGAGGCTACATAGAACAAAAAAATTATCACTATTTTAATAACCATGATGGAATAAAAACAGTAAAAACGTCTTAGAAATGTGGATGGGATTTAAAAAAAGCGACGCCTGCCTTATCTGAGCCCTTTTTAAAATTGTATTTACATTTATATTGACTGGATTTCTTGGTTTTTCTGAGAACAATATGCACAAATACAACAGCACTTCACTTCACTTTGCTCCGAAGACTCACAGCTCAGAAGTTATCATACAGAGGGCTTTATCCATCCCATCATGGTGGCACAATCTGCATCATAACCCGATCAATTTTCACTGTACATATAGTTTAATTTCCCTCCAGTTTGATCAAAGTCTGTAGATTATCTTTTCAGTAAGGCTGTGAGTTACTAAACACTACTTCATACTAAATAAAGGAAACAATATTCTTGGAGGAGATCACAATTAATTTTAGTCTATTAATATGCTGAGTCAGGTCTTGGGAAAAGGAGCACGGAAAGAAGAAGAAGAAGAAGAAAAAAAATCAGCTGAATCTGTGCATACAGATGCCTCTGTTGGCTGCACAACAAATGCTTTTGAGTCAGATCCAAGAGCATGCTCCTATAGATAGATATACAAGCTGGCTTGCAGTATAACCCAGTCAAAAGGACCCTGAGCCTTGAAAGGAGCCAAGCAGCAGTTTCCCAGGTGCACAAACAGATACTGATGATTGCAGGCGGCGCTTCACAGGGATGCCGCAGCCCATCAGTCAGCTTGGCACAACTGCTTTTGTTTACACATTTTTCGAGCGGAGCCCGTCACTTTCGGCGTCCTTGAGAGAAGTTAGTTTAGTGCTGAATAGAGCGATGAGCCGAGAGATGAGGCCTTTAATTAGTTTGTAGGCAGGATGATAATTGATCATCTCTCTCAGCTAACTCTACCATGAAGGGCTTGGCATCATTAAAAGCAACACATACACTACAATACCTTGTCAACTCTATGAGTAATGTTGTTTAATCTGCATCAAACTCCAAATGTAAACAGATCTGAGATCATGTGAGAGAAAACTAGACACGTAAAAAAGCAAGATCAGCTATTTAGCATCCTGACATGAAACTTATCAGGCTTTTTCTTATATGGAGTCTGCTGAATAGAAATGGACTGAGGAAAATTCACCTGATGCTGCTATTGGCATCTCAGGCAGTGATATAATTAGCATTCATGAGTCAAGTAATTAAAACGTCAATGTAACCGAGCAGCGCTGTTAAGACACTCGTGTGCCCTTTCTTCAGTCTCTCAGTAGTCAGCATTTAGTCAGTGCAGCCAAAAAAAAAAAAAAAACGCCAACTGTTACACTGATGTGTATACATGTGCTTGTATGCAACGAGCTCCTCAAACATCCTTCTTTATTTGACAGAATCCAGTGGCCGGAAGAGGTAGCATGAAAACTGTTTAAGCACAAGGCAGCCCCAAACAAGAAAAACCACCTGTTTTCAACAGGTTTTTTTTTTTTTTTTTTTACATCGCCGGTAACCTGATGGTAGAGAGTGCATAACACACTGCTAAAAGCACACCCTCCCACAGAGACTGCTGAAACAAGTGCCAGTAAAAAAAAAGGGGAGCAATCCTATATTAGCAGCACTTTTTTAAAAAAATCCTCTTCCTGAGAGTCATTGTAACAAGAATTTGCAAAATAATTATGAACGGCCAGCTGCAGTCAGATAAAAAGCTCAGCTAATCCTCGTAAAAAGGTGAACACAAAAGCTTTACAACGCTCTGTGACATGGTAACTAGAGACAACAATGACTGGAATCAACATTCTAGTGGGAGTACTTTTCTCACTTTTGAGAAATATTCAACTCTAAAACAAAATAAATATGACACCAAAGTCTGCAAGGCAACATGTTGTTTTTGGGATGTATTCCTGGTGTGACATCTCACCTCCCCCTCCCCACTCCACCCCCCCTCCACAATAGCACCATTTCTATTCAACCTTCAACACCTGACAAGGAACCCTAAAACCCTTCTCTTGACATATTGTCACGCCCACCAGCTGTCAGTACTGATTTAGCTCGTCCATAATATCGCTCATACTGCTGGGTGTGAGGTATCTGGCTCATGCTATTCCATCAACTGCTTGCCCGTTAAAGCCATGTGTGCAAATCATGAGAGAGGCGCAGCTTAGAGGCATAGAGGCAACTGTATTTCCTGACTTGAGTAGAATCATGTAAGCAACAAAAGACATCTACAGTCTGTTTAATCACCTGGAGCAGCTGCAGTCACTGAGTGAAAACTGGTGTCTGGCTTCAGCAAAGTGGCCATATAATCATAAAATAGTTTTTCCTTGGTTCCTGATTACTGTGCTGATGATAGCAGCAGTTGTGTTCTGTGTGTCATAAAAAACAGCTGAAAATAAATTGGTATTCCTTCATGCAACATCCTTGCAACAGGCTGCAGACACTATGGAATATCCACATAACTGTGGAGCCAAAACCAAAATGTAAAGTTGCCACATGTCACAAGACAGGTGCAAAAGCAAACACAAGTGGAGAGGAGGAAGCAATGGGAAGGCGTAAGTGAGGGGACATCAAAAATTTCATTGCACAGTCGTGACTGAGGCATGACCTGAGGGGGGGTGTGAGGTGATCTATTTCACTGGGCCCATGCTTACTTCTCAGTCAATAAGCAGTGCAAACTATGTAAACATTCTTCAACGTGCAACACTGACACTAAACACCTTCGCTTTTCCTTCAAATGATCTGGATTCCTGAGGAGCCAGACATAACAGTTGTGCTACAAGGCATGGCCTGCATGCTTTCTGCCAGTCTGTTTCCACTTTAGCTTGGGTCATGTTCTTTAAAAAAAAAGAAAAGAAA
>JAOXYM010000001.1:27027897-27046802 GCA_028567055.1 Leptatherina wallacei
GAAAGAAAGAAAGAAAGAAAGAAAGAAAGAAAGAAAGAAAGAAAGAAAGAAAGAAAGAAAGAAAGAAAGAAAGGTTTGTGGTGGCTCACAGAAGAGGATCAGATTGGAGTCATATAAAAGTAGTTTCCCCTGAAGCCAGCTGAGATTACTGCAATGAAGATTCACTACATTGATATGTCTTGTTAAGATCATTGAAAGTTAAGGGTTGAGTTTGGGAATAAGCAGATTCAACAGTTACATTTACACCCCCCCCCCTAAAGTTTTTTTTCAGTGTGCGTGCGTGTGTTAAAGGAGCTGTTATACCATCAGATAGTGCAGGTTAGACATTAGAGCTAGATGACGCAACTCATGTGGACTGGCGTTGTGATAACAAGTTCTGCCAGTTGAAACAATTCATTCCTTACAGGAGTTGGTCAAGAGCCTCGTAAACAGACCACGTTTCCTTTTAGAAAAGCCCCCCCCCCCCCACCACCACCACCTTAAGCTGCTCGTGAAGCTATAATTTATTTCAGACGAAAAACCCTCAAATGAAACTGTTTAATTGACCGAAGAAAGTTGTTACAAACTACTTGGCTACCGGCTTTAATGCTCGGACCAAACTTGACCCACCTTCTCCTTGTTGTCGTGGTCCGAGGGAGGTGAAGTGGGAGATTTAACGCCGGCAGCCACAGCTACAGTTACGGCTTGGGTGACTGTGACACCCCCACCGGGAGCCGGGCTGCTCTTTTCGACTGTTTCCACCTTGATAAGTCGGTGCTTTGGTGACACATACTTTACATCCGGCGACCCCACGGTGTTCAAGCTCGAGCCGAATGAAATATTTCCACCTGGAGTGTACGGGTCTTCGAAGTCCAGCTCTTTTTGTAGTTTGTAAGCAGTGAGAATGTCCGGCTGAGCGGGACTCGGAAAGGTGGTCCCGGAGCTTGTTTGCTGGAAGCCAGGCGCACCGGGAACACCGGTGTGACAGTGTCTGTAGTCCGGTTTCGGAGGCGCCGGAGGGGGTGCTTTGGTAGTTTTGAATCCTAGGTGCTCCTTGAACCACTTGGCCATGCTGCCAGTTCATTGCTCAAAAGTCAATGAATGTAGTTTAGTTCCACCTTTCTTTAAAAAAAAAAAATAGAATTAAAATAAATTTTCTTTCTTCTCTCAGCGAAAACCAGAGTCCGGTCGTCAGAGTGGGAACCCTCGGGTCACGAGCGGCCAGCCGACCAGGTTCGGAGCGTGTCGCCAGTCTCGTGCGACTGTCTGAAGAGGAGAGCGCAAGTCGGCGGAGAGCAGCTACAGGCACTTTCTGATCTGCCCTGCCGCAACTCTGTCACTGTCACACGCACACACACATATACACGCGCGCGCGCGCACACACACACGCGCTGTTGTCGCTCCAACTGCGCGGCTTCTATCCACGTCAGGTCTCCAGACTACGCAACATGGGAGCGCTTGTGCAAAAGGAACACACGCCCCCCACACACAACAACCTGCCCTCCATACCTGAGAACATTCACTGCCATCTACCGGACTTCTGAAACTCCGTTCACTCGTGAGGAGCGAACACAATCACAGCTGCATGATGGCAATCTGATTCAGCCCTTTCCGAGGACTTTTGGAGCATAATGTGCCATATCTGTTCCAAGAAGTCAGCTGGATCAGCAGGAGATTAAAGGCGCACCTGTAACCTACACTAGCACTGTCTACATTATATCATGTCATTTGGAAAAGTAATAAAAGAAAGGATTTTAAATCCCGTGAGGTAGGGTATACATGTCACTGTACCTTTAGCAGGACTCAAGGGTAGAGTGTCCTTTTCCCCTTCTCTGTGCTCTCCTGTCCAGATGGCCACTGCGGTGTTTAAATTGCAAATTGCATTGCAAATGATGAGTGGAGAGGATGCTAGAGTCTGTGTTAATATTGGCTATTGTCCTTGCTAAGTCCATTACACAAATCTATGAGTTGAGGAGGTAAATTGTTCAAAGCATCAGCAGGAGTAAACATTGTTCTCCAAGGTGTCTTTCAATCCCTTTGGTGGAAATGATGGTGGGTTCACATGCTTAACATTTAATTGCCTTTGCAAATCGGAGGACGGATAAAAGAAGAAAAAAAAATCCCATTTCCCCTCCCAGAGACTTACTCGAGCAACAGTCTGCACTAACAGGAGTCACGGCTGCAGCGCAGCAGGGTTTTATGAAGCAATATTTCTTTTTAATATCACCACAGACACAGCCTTGAGCAAGTCACAGTGCACAGATCAGAGTTTAACCCTGGCAGGCCTCTGGGAGACACAACTCCATGCTCTGGAGATCAAAACAAAATCTATTATTCCATTCTGTCCTGAAATCCTGCCATTGGTGCACATTCAGCATGCAGAAAACCATGATGAGTGTAATTTCCACTCACTTTATTGGAATAATTCCATCCCGTAGCCAGGACATTAATCTGATTAACTACTGTAGTACACGTAAAAGCTTTAAAAGAGGAGGCAATAGTTTCTGATGTGCCTTGGTTTACTGCAGCAGTGATGTTTTATTTTGCCACTTCTGTGAAAAATTGTCTCACAAACAAAAAGAATGCAAAGCTTTAGGCTGGTTCCAGCCCCCACAATGAATGACATATTCAAGGCCTGCCTCCATACAGTACTATAGGTGTAACCTCAGTGTTGCATCTTAACCCTTTACATGAAGTGGTGGAAATATGAAATTATGTCTCATGCTGTAAGTATGAGGTGATCTGCTAGGCAGGAGCAGGTATGTCATGTAGGTAACAGAGCACAACTCACATTACGGATCTTTTGTTGCTCTGCTACAGCTTCATTCACCGGTTTCCTCCAGCTGCCACTGCTGACACCTTTAAAATGCAAATCCTGTAATCTAGCACCTCATAGGATACAAGCAGACACCCAAAGAGCCCACACAGGCATTAGCTTGCTGTGAGGAATTTGTGTAAATGTATAGGACTCAGCTTAAGCTATCACTGGTAAAATGATACCAGAGGCGCTGATAGTGTATAAGCACAAACTGTGCATTGCTCACACCAATTACAAAACAATCAAAAATGCTATACGCAGTGACTGAGTAGGGATCATCAAGCACATCAATTGTGTTTCATGAATAACCAAAGTTGTCCTCACTTCCTCTCTAATGTTCAATTTAGAAAGCTATTTGTTATTGCAATTATGCTTTGATACAGTGCAGCCTGTTACCTGTAGTCCATCGAGACTGTGAGGCATAACAAGCTGACGGAGCAGACTAAAAATCATCAAACAGAGGCAGCTTCTGAACAAACCCACTTTCTATGTTGGCATGCATTTAGCAAGAATTTCATTCTAAAGGCTGGGAGTTAGCAAAGCTCAGAGAAGATGACAGCTCATCTTTGCCATAGGTGACGGTTATATCCTCTGCAGTTACTGCTGACAGCTTAAACGTCTGGCGTGCCGTGCAAGACACATGACAAGTTTATTTTCCTCTTCCAAGCAGTTGGCTGTGAAAATTATTCTAATGCTAAAGCACAAAAATGTTCTGTTTTTATTTTCTGGTGCATGTTAAGATGCTACAACAACTCTGCCTGACATTTCATGCATGCTCCAAACTCACACAGTTCCTGATTGTAATTCCATGTCTTCTTGCCTCAGCAGTTTAGTTATTACTGTGCTGCACTTCGTGAGAGCTGCTTCAGAATGTCAGCATACTTAACTAGTACAGTATTCATGGATATGAGTCTCTACTATGGCGTCAGGCTGGAATAAAAGTGCCAACTGCACGTTAAATGGCTTCAAAAGTTTTGCTTTGTGTATCTTAAAGCCAACTCATTCATCCTCTCACTTTTGAATCCTTGGGCTGTAACGGTGTCAGATGATAGAGCTGAAAAGAAATTTCTGCATGTGAAAACAGCATGTGGAACAAACAGCTGAGGGAGTTTTTACACATATTTGTGCAGAGCATGTGTTATAAAAGCTCACTGCTGCCTCGCTAAAATTTAATGAAAAACTCTTAGTGGTACCACTATGTAATTTCCCTTTCTTCTGTGCTTTGCTTTTTCTGATTTTCCTTCCCCCTTTCTCATTTCTGTCATGGCCCCCATCACTTTGATTTGAACAATCTCTCACATGCAAACACACATTTATCCTCACCACCATGGGTTATTGTAATTTATCAATGTGCCTTCTATTCAGTTCTTGTAAGTCTTGTCTTGTAAACACTATACCCATACTTCAGTCTCCATGGAAACATGCTTAAGTGATTTAGGCAGCTTTTGGATGTTCAAAGCAAAAGCCCCAAAAGATTTTCACTTCTCACCAGGTGCTTGTCCAGCTTGTCTCTCTTGCAGGTGTGATTTTGGTTTGGTTTTCCAGAACATTTTATTTATGAAGGTGTAACAGTCTCCAGTCTGTCAACAACTGTATCTCCAAGGTCCTCAAGCTAAGAAATCAATACCTAATTGCTCAAGCTGACAGCAGATGACTGTGGAAACTCAGTGGAGCTCTCAATGTGAAGGTACTGAAGGAAATAATTGGACTAGGAAACATGCTTAACAAAATCTCTTGCATTATAGGGGGCCAGATAACCTGTACAGTAACATCTACCCCTATATTATACAATGCAGCCTCCAGTCTGATGGTGACAGAGGTGGAGAAGAATACATATCCAAATCACTACAGCCCACATATATAGGCACATATTTATGACTTCTGTTAAAAACATTAGGGCACTATAATGTCTCATTTTGATATTTAGTAGGTCAATACATAATAAATGGATTTTTAAATTTGATCAGCCTGCTATGCTTAAAAGTGTGTGTGACACAGGCACATATGACACAAGTGCTTCAACCAAATAAACAAATATTGTATGGGAGATAAAAGAATAAAGAAAAGAAAACTGATAAAAGATACACAGAGGGGTTTGTCTGCTGTTCCCCAATAAGCCTGCTGTTCTGTGGGGCTCCATCCCTTGTGTTTAAGCACGTGCGGTGTGTGTGTGTATGAGTCGTCCCGATTTCTTGAGTCTGACTGTGCAGCTTTGTTTGCTTTCCCATGCCTGTCGATCAAAGTGCACGCTGGAGGCTGAAAAGATAAATGCTTTAGCTTCTTACTCAGCAGGATCGTAGATGTTACCTTTGGTTGTTTGCAGATTAAAACTGCAGCGTCAGAAATTTAGTAATCAGTATGAAAATATAAAATACTGGTCTACATATGTGTTGTTTCACCATCAAAGAGGGTTCTGGTGCACATATACATATGGACATCCAGGTTTTGATGGTGCAGCAAAGCCTCACTCTTCCAGAAAAGTTTCTACTTTCATAGTGGTAGAAGGTGTGTAGATCCTTAACCTGCATCATTGTGGAAGAGGCTTAATAGACAATGTAATTACCCATTTAAAAGTAATGATCCTTAAAAATTTGGTTTGAGTATGAAATATTGATTATTCACGGTGAAAGCAGTCATTATTTCATGCTTTTCTAATCTTACATAGTTAAAGTTATGTTTTTTTCTCCCAAAAAGCTGGGCAATTTCAGTTTTTTTCTCAATATGAATAGTAACAACTTATGTCAGTTTATATATCAAACAGCAAAAAAAACCTAAACTAAACAACAACAACTTCAAACAACTAAAGAAAAAACTTAGACCATAACTCCAGAAAGACACAAGAACAACTGGGACGGGATAGAAAAGGATCAGACAAAGAACAACTACAACAACAAAAAATACAAGGAGTATTAATACAGAGGGAACTAATCTCAAATAAGGAGCAGGTGTGATACATAAAGACTCAGCCGGAATTTTAAACACAACGAACAATTGAATCAGAAACCTCAGAATCAACCCAAACCAACAGATTATGACATCCACATTCAGAAGAGTTGAGGTCAGGTGACCATGACAGTCATCCCTCCTATGTTTGTTTTCAAGTTCCCACACTACTGATTGCCGTTTCTGCTCGGTCAGTGTTGAAATCTGAAGCAGTAAAAGCACCCACAGACTTGAATACTTCCATCATCATGTTTCACTGCAGGCTGGTTAAAACTGAGGCATCTTTTCCTTTACTATCTGTCATATCATTGCTGCACAGCTCAAATTTTGATTGGTCAGTAAACTGGATTTTATTTCTACATTCATCCACCAGGAAATGTTTTGAGCCTACAGATTTGAACATACCCCAGGCTTCTGGTCTCAGAGGACATTACTTGTCTTTTGAGATCATTTCAAGACATCTTTGTTTTGACAAGACTTTTGCTGACTGGTCTCTTGTGTTCATGTGTACAACATCTCTGTTTAAGTTGCTATTTGATCTCTCACTGAACAGAGTTTGATATATTGATCCCTTGTGTTTGCGTATCCTTCACTGTTCTGTTAGAAATCTTCCATCTAGCTACAATTAGTTGCCAAGATTACCCTGCTTTTAGAATAAGAATTACGTTTCTGTGTGAAAAATACGAACAGTTTTCTGGCTCATGCAACATCCTAAATGGTGTGCACATTTAAACACATTATCCAAGACTGAGTTGCACCAGTTTTTTGTTATGTGCTGGGAGGAATGGATGGCTTGGTGGATGATTATAATAACAGGAAATAACAGGATCCATAAACACAAAACAGATCAAATCAAATGTGTGCATTCACAAATGAAAATGAAATTAATTCACGTAACCACCTACATCATGATGTATCAACTGAGCTGCGTTTTGTATCATCTTCACGGAAATCATTCTGTGGCTACATAACACAAACAAAATATCTAAAGGAAATATGAAGGAAATTAAGATTAAATAGTCCATTTCCAATCTACAGAGTTTCCCTTTGTTCAGGTGGAGGTGGCTTTAGAGGGTGTAAGGACAGTGCAGGCCTGAAGGGTTGGCTTATATAACTTCCTGGGTATGTCCTACAAGGTAACTGTTAGTGTGATGCAATAGTAGGTGTGGTCATGCTTGGTGAGATAATGTAAGACAACTTGTGTTTCAACACTATGACATGTTCTGATGTTACGATTTTCCGGAAGCATGAGTCACAGCCCGAATCATAACTTTGGGAAAAGCCCCAGATGAGTAGATGACCCTAACCCTAATCCAACTGAACATTGCTGCATTGTAAGTAAATCTGATCACTTAGTCAAAGGAATTCACATACTTAAGTTTTATTATTGAATGACAAATAATGTAGATTCTCAAACATTATATTATATGTAGTTTCTATACCTCAAAAAATTCTGAATAGTTTCAGGTAATATAAGATTAATTCTAAGACGTTAAATGAAATAGAGATGCTTAATATTGTAAAAAACTTGTTTCTTTTTATGAGGAAAGCTTGAAATTGATTCTGTTTGTTAATCACAGCACGACTGTGATCTAATTTAGGATTAATCAGCTTTTATTTTTGCTTACTTTAATGATGAGACTGAGATTTGGTTTTGTTAGTGTTGGGCCTTACATTCCTGCTCCAGGCAGCTTCTTAACACTTATCCGTGATATGAAACATTAATTCCATAAGTATTCCCAAGATCAAGACATTATTTTTCAGACTTTCTGATTCTATGCTGTCTATGCCGCTAGAAAGGATTACAGTCTCTAACTTAGTTGACTGAAACTCATATTCAGAGTCTACAGTGCTTGTGGTGATCAATCATATTCCAGTGCCTGTCTGAGTTTTCATGAGTAAAGCTTGATGATGTTCTCTAAATGTAAAATCAACAGCTGTATGAGTTTTTATTTTTTTTTTACAGGCTGGTTTGCATCATGTACAATCACTGGGGCCTTTGCAAACCAAAATCACTGAGATATGTATTTTTTTTAAGGAAATGAGAGACCTGTAGCATAGATCCACGATGTGATAGCCCACTTTTTTTGAGGATTAGAAATATTCTCGGTATTTGTCCTCCTCCTGCTCCTAAAAGATCCTTCATCTGACTTTAACACAAACTGTGAGATGTTATTTGGGTAAGCACAGTATCTTCAGATCCACTCAGTGAGAGAACAGATCTAATCTCAGGTGTTTGATGTTAGTTGAGTGTAACCCTTCTGGCAGCACTATCTTTAGGCAGTCCTCTGATGATCACATCTCAATGGACTCCAATTCTTGTAAACCTTTTGGAGATCTGTCAGCATATAACAGTGATACTTGCAGCTTTGTGAGTTATTTAGGAGATGCATCTTTGTATCTCCTGCAGACATTTCTGCTTGTCTTCGCTTAATGATTTTTCTGCCACTCTCCTAGAAGTCCCAGATTTGTTTCCAAGAGAAGCACTCCAGTCGACACGTTACCTTTTGAACCCGCCTAAGTATGTCAGCCAATTTGATAGAACCCATGCTGTCATACCATGCAAAATAAGGATTTATTGCCTATTAACGGGGATCCAAGCGCGTACTTGGAATGCTTAAGATGCTGCATGCCCACGCTTCAAATGAAGCAGAGCATTTAGCATTCAAAGTGATTTATGGCATTTAGGAAGACCATGAAAGGACAGAGGACGAATGAAATGCTGAAGCATAATCTCTGAAGATGGACAGCATATTTATGAGTTCTTTCCTCTTCAATACATAACATATCAAATAAGCCCTTCAGCTGAAGTGAAGAGCAAAACCTATTCTTCAAACCTCCTTGAGTTGGACTGTGGAGGAGGATGCTTACTTTTGTGGGTACATAATGACAGTCGTTTAGCATCAAGAAAGGCATGTGAGTGTGTTGTGTGTAACTGTGATGAATCAGAGCAACATGGTTCACAAGTCTGCCTCCTCAGTCAGTGTGACACAGTCAATGGTCTCCAACGGATGAAAATCTACAGTTCTTCTCTCCTCACTGTCCTTTTTATTATGCATTGCCAGCCTGCAGGAACCTGTTTGGGCTCCACGAGAGGAGCTGGCAAATCCTGCAGTCTGCTAACAGGACTAAAGTTTTTAGTGTAAAAACTGCCACCATCTTATCATATACGGTAGTTTGTTTATACTCAAACAAACTCTGTTTCTTTTTAATATTTATAGAATGCCATTTTTTTCCCCACCAAGTTATAATAATCATACATTTCTTCCCACACCCTTGCCTTGGTTCAGGTTTCAGCAGAATAATTATTATGTCGGTCATGCTTCCCCTTGAATACGATTTCATTATTCCGAAACATAATTACCAAAGTGAGAATTGCCAACAGTTAAACTCATATTGATTGCCTTGCTGGAGGTTATAGTGATTGGATACCCCCCACTGCAACCCCTACTCATTTTTGTTCTCATTTTAATTTTAATGTTGAATGTTTTCTCTGGCTGAGATAAAAAAAAAGTCTCCAGCTGAGCAGGTAAACTGTGGCTGGTGTGCGATAAGGTGAATTTAGCAATCTTAAAAGCCGGTCTCATGGGGACTTCCAGGTTCCCAGTCTGGTAATGGATGGTATTGCACACTGCGAGGCTCTGGATGTATGGGGGAATTTTGTTTAAACAGTCATGGACAGTCTCTGTGGTGTTTTTTACTCAAATAAACTGCAACAATTTTGGGAGGAGGACATAAAGGATGACAAGTGTCCCCCAATGGCATTTTAAAGCCCAGCAATTTTTACGCTACGGCATTAGCAATGACTGGCTGTGCGTGCATCCAAAGCAATAACTGGCTGATTAAAGTTTCTGTCATGTCAGAGGCAAAACTTGTGATGGACGTGCCCTCAATCATGCCTTGACTCACATCTTCTAACCCTAATGTCACCCTAATGTATTTCAAATGCACTCCTTGCTCTACTGTAGATGGATGCAAGCTGGCAGGAATCAAAGACAGAGGGCATTGATTGGTCTTCTTGATAATTAAATGCCAAAGTGATTAACAGACTGTGTTTCAGGATGTGTGGTGAAGACTGAACTATACAGATTTCTACAAAATGACTAGCGGCTATATTTTCATTTTATGTGATGATGAATATCATGAGGATATTATTTTACAAATATTATTAATAATGTTTATTGCTATTTTCCAGTAATGCAAAAGATGATAGCATGAAGATTATGAGGCGTGATTATAAGTATACTTAATATGTGATGTAATTTCAAATTCATAAAACAATAATTGTATAAATTGTATATTGATCTCTATCTTCTGTTTTAATGTTGTGGTTCATTTACTCCTTTGAAATGTTCAAATATCAATAACTTGTTTGTCTCGTAATTGCATATCGATTCTGGGATTTCAGTTGTGGCTGTTTATGTTGTGTTTTTTGTGAATTCCATTAAAGCCATGCCTAAACCCAGCTGCTTGATGCAATTGTAATTTTATTTTTAAAGGTGTACAAAAGAATTAGTTCATACTTCAGATGCATCCCAGCCATCATTATCCCACCTTTGGAATTTGTCAAGCGCTGGGAGGTACGAACTCTGCACTGTTTACAAGTGAAAACAATGAGTTGTGGAGAGCTGCAGCTGCTGAAAGAATCTGCTGTGAGATTTCACATGCCACAAAACACGAACACCCAGCGTTCCTGAGTACCTCTCTAACACCTTCCCAGACAAATTAGACACAGCTCAGTAACACTCAATGGGCTTCTCCCTTGGGAAATTATCACAAGACAATGGGCTTCTCATCTTCGTTTTATGTTCTGAGGGGAAAATGGGTGGAAGTATAGAGGAGGGGAGAAGACCTCTGAGACTTTCTTTAAAAAACACAGGTGAGCGACTGGCTGTGTTTGACAGTCACAGTGCTGTGGATGATAAGTAATTTCCTCGTGGGTTTGTCAATGTGCGGGAGCAGATCCCAGAGACTCCATAGATGTGGTGTTTTCACAAGGATGATTGCATCGTGTAGATGATGGATGTGTGCTGTGTAGTGTGGAAGACAAGAGGATGTCCAGGCTGCTGAGTGGCTGATGACTTGTCACAGGCAGACATAACCGCAGCCTCATTACACACATAGCAAGAGATAAACTCTTTATCTCATGGAATGAACAGCAGACAGGAGATCTCAACAGTCTCGCTCAATTAAGTGGGAATATTCACACAGCTTTCTTTTAGGTGGGAGTCTGTTATGTATAAACAAGGACATCATAAAAAGAGGTGCCTAGAATCTGTTGAGATATCACATTCTTAAGAGTGTGCAGGTTAAAAAAAAGAGAAGAATTTCCCACTTGGGAAATGTCATAATGATGTAATGATATTCACCACATCCAGAAGTGATATTTCTCTCACTTTGGGGGACATTTTACTGCATATTACCCCTGGCATGAGCTTACAAAGGTTTTATTAGCGTATCATTTTTGGAAGGTAGCAGGTAAGCAGGACTGAACCCTGTTATCCAGATGAACTGACCTGTATCAAGCCACTGACCCAAACAATACAGAGCACATTTCCTCTGATACTATGGTTCAGTGAGCGGATGAAGATGACAGTTTGAGTACCGTGTATGTCAACAAAGTGTCCAACTGTGTAAAATGTTGCTGTTAAAGAAATTGAAAAAAAACCAAACAGAAAATAGAGCAAAAATAAGTTGGATTTAGAACTAACTGCAACAACAAATCAATATATCTATCTTTTTTTTTATTTAAAAAAACAACAACATTTATGACATTTGCATCTTATTAACTCACAGATATGTAAAAGCAACACTCACATAAGTAAACTCCAGTCCAGGAATGTATTGTTTTTGTCGAAAGATGGCTCAAATCTTGGTTGCATGTAATGCATTGATCAATGCAGATGCAAACTCTGCCACAACCTTTAGTAATGGAGCTCGACTTGTTGTAACTCTCTCCCCAATGATAGGTGTGGTTGCTAAGAAAACTACACACTCCTGGAACAACAGAAGAAGTGATGTATGGCATGTAGACAGCGATCGCAGCTTTGCTGTTGTGCCCCTTTAGATGGTCTGTGCCATTCAGGGATCCCTTTGCTACAGCACTGACAGCATCAAGATTGACTTGCTCATAGACTGATGCCTTCAGCTCATCCATTTGGTAAATGTGCCAGCCAGGCCGGGCACATCAACTTACAAAAAGCGTGAGCTGCTAACTAGCTGAAACGATAACAGAACTGAGTGCTGCTGTGTTTTAGGATGATATGAGTGACTATAAACTAAGCCTTATCCTCAGGGGGGAACAGACAAAGTTTTGAGGATCTCAGGGTTGCCAACAGAATCCCAGATAACAGATGTCAGAGCCAAGACTTCCTTTTGCATGTGCCATTTTTTGACAGATATTTGAAAGAAATCATGTACAAATCTATTTTATTGCCAGTAATTTTGGTTGATATAATTAGAGATTCCAAACATTTCAACTCACTTGCTGATTTAGAAACCTTTTCTTTACTGTTCTGAGTAGGAATGAATTGAAACTAACAAAGCTTTGGGTTTATTTCTGTCATGGGAGCTCTAGTCTAAAATGTACAGTGACACTGTAATGTTATCTGTTAAAGATCACATAAAGCAAGCAATAAACATGAACACCTCTCCAGTGACCACAGATCCGCTGATCAAGTGACTGTGTTTGTTAGCCCGATGGGGAAGCACACAGAGGACAAACATACATTTTCAATATACATTTTCCACTGAGAGATTCAGATTTGTTTTCACTCGGAAACAGTCACCTTGGCAATAAGTAGAAGTAGTTTATTAGATGTATCTTTATGTGCTGTGAAAGCTGGGAGAGCTCTAGGCGCTTGTTTTATCCTTCCTTCTCTCTTTTGCTATTGTCTCGGAGCAGCTGTAATTCTCAGCCTGTTAGGCTGAAAGCACCCATCTAAAATCCACACATTCTGCACACCAGCCACAGCAATGTCGAATGAAGGTGCAGTTTTACTGGTGCATCTCTGGCGTGTGTGTATGATCTGCAGAAGGAATCTCTTTTAAACTTTTAAAACCAAATGGGCACCAAAATTGACCCATATTATTTGCTTCCCTCGTGCATTCACATACAAGCCAACTATTGGTACATAATGGCGGATGCTGTGTCAACATTTTTTAGTCCATGGTGACATTTTAGATCCATTAAATGGATTTCTTTCAGAATATTTTTTTGTAGATGATTGGCAAAATGTTTGTAGACTCTCTGGAATCCCCAGTGCCCTGACTAGATTTTGAATGATTTTTTCCTGTGGATTTGAACAAACATAGTTATGCAATGGAGCTTTGAGTGCATGAATAGTTAAAATAAATGCCACAGAAACACCAAAAAACAGGAATAAAAGTATCAGTTGTTGAGATAGTAATATCTGCAAAGTCCATATCAATCCCAACTCAGACCTTAATCTGATTCAGTGACAAATGATCTGGTTCAAACTAAAAAGGTTAGGAGTTGGAAGTGAAAAACAATCTGTGGCCAGAATCCTGAGTTGAATGCTTTTGAAGGAAAGTAAAATGTGTTGTAGACATTTTTGGGCTTTGACAGTTGCAGCAATTTACATGAATGAATGTGGAAGAGAACAGAACCCCTGAAGATAAATTTATAAACCATTCAACCCAAATGTGCAAAGTGCCCAAATAGCTGGAAGTTATTTTGCATAAGTCTTGACTAGCTCCAGCAAGACAGTAGCTGAGTTCTAAATAGAGCAGTGCACACTTTTTCCTTTCCCCTCAGGACAAGATGCCTCCTGTGACAGCTCCTCCCCCGAGAGAACAGTCTGTATAATCATAGAGCTCTACAGTCTTACAGAGTGGAGGAGAGAAAAAGAGAAAACTGCATGTACTGTACTGAAAACCTCTTTGAGCACTACAACAATCCACTTCAACAAGGCTACGACCTTAGCCCTTGATTTCATGTCTTGAAATAATGCTACAAATGTTCGGACATGTTTGGAAAAGGCTGACATGAGGGTGTATGAGAGAAATTGTAAATGGACTCATAATGATATATTGTAGGGAAAGGGATCTTTTATCTTTTGTTCCCAAGGATGCAGCAGGTCAATAGCATGTTTCTCAAAAGAAATGAAGTACTGCTCCTGCAATTACAGCAGCACAAGACACATAATCAGAAAATGTTGCGCAAAAAAGAACAATCAGCCATTTCTTCCTTTGAAGAGCACAACTCCTCATTCGCTCACAATAACACAAGCCATGTCGCACTGAGTGAACATAATTAACACCCGGAGATAAAACAGAGTCCCGGGGGAGCTGTCCACTCACAATATATTTAATTGAAGTAAATGATATAAAAAGAATAAACTGTGAGTTATGTCGAAGAGCCTCGACCAGCGGGTTCAACCATAAACTATTATACAGGCAGAGTCATTTTCTGTGGAGCATTCATTAAATAAAATGGCTCCAGGCAATGAAAAGCAGACAGGGACTCAGGCAGTGGTCCTCACTCAACCCAGTCTGCTCCTCCCTCCTAAAGATAACATGTGATTTAAGTCAGTGGATATGTATGCATATGTCTGGGTGTGTGCAAAGGCTGAAGTGTGTGTGTGTGTGCGTGTGTGTGTGCATCTTTTCATACTAATAAGCTACTTTTGACGTCTAAACTCACCTTTCTGCCCCGGTCTGATCAGACCTCTGACAAAGTCTTACAGAGGTCAGAGCCTCTGCAGACTGGATGGAGGGCTTCTGATCCACTGACTTCATCGCCATGCACATATGCACACCAGCGTATGCAAATTCAAGTGGGCAAATTCCACTGGTATCAAGCAGGAAACATTGAAGTTGATAGACAAATACAGGCCCACATTTACCAAGTAAACAGATTTTTTTTTCAGGTGTGTCAAATTTGCATCCTTTTTATGCAAACACGTTTTTTCTTTCTCCAGGTAAGATATCCTGCACAGATGGTGCTTCAATTCCAGGTAAATCTGTGTGTCGTGAACAATCGCAACAACAAAATAAAGCTGTTTTCTCAAAGCTGTGAGAACATGTGTTCCAAGTGCTTTTCTTGGCTTTAGATCACTGTGACTGTTTGCTTTAAGTAGATAACACATTTCAGCGTGTTAGCTCAGCACAACTTGAAGATAAGTAAGTGTATTTCATACGAGTTAATTCAGAGAAACAACAAGCAAGTTAACTACATTATCTTAAACACATTCATCATGCAGATCCATGAAAATGCTTACTTTAAACATTTATTTAAGGCAGTATATTTTGACATCCTTAAGCTGACATCTAAAGGTCAACATTGAGGGAGAAGGTAAAGGGCTTTGCTCAGTCTGACACAGAATGGCTGCAATCTTTTACTTTAAGCCTTTTTATGACAGCATGGGTCATCCTGTTTAAGCTTATTTCATGCCAGAAAAGACCCCAGAGAAGTCTGTGCATGCATGCAAAATGGTTAAATCTTAATAAGATTTTCCTTAATCGATTGATTGATTGTGTCTCAGCTATGATTGCACTAAAATGCAAAGTCAGTCAGTCATTACGTTTGTAAGTTACTTGCTCTGGCACTACAAACAAGACAGTCAAATATACCATCAACTAAGAGACAGATTACCGAGAAATTTTGTACATTCATTCACAACAGAGCCTCCGCAACATCTGATTTTCACCAAAATAAGTATCGAATAAATTATTTTAATGGGATCTATGCAAGATGTAAGTAATACTATTAATTTTATCAATAATCTTCACAGCACTAACATGCTGTAAAGAGGTGCAGAGATGCTCTCACCTATGATGGTTCTAAAGTTTGCAAAAATAACAACTACACTCCATGGATAGTGAAAAGACAGAAAGAAATTGATTAACAACATTTCCTCAAGGCTTAATCAATGCAACTTTTTGATATCATGGTTATGGTCAATATAAGTGTACCGTCCGTGGAATCTTCCATCCATGCAGTGGGAGAAATCTCTGCTTTGGCTTCTTGTGTTTTTCCGAATTGATTTTGAAATACTTTCAGTTCTCTGAACCTCCCAGAGCCCTCAGGTCATCGGAGGCTGGTCTTTGGTTTATTCCTAAGGTGGTGACCAAAAGATATGGAGAGGTGTCTTTTAGTTTTTATGGTCCTTGCCTATAGAAAAGCGTCCAGACAAAGTGAGGGCAGCTGGGAGTGTTGACATTTTCTAGAGAATGCCTAAAACTTTTTAGTAAAGCTTTTAATTGAAGATTTTTCTACACTATAATTGATATTTCGTTTTATTTTATTTTATTGTATTGTGTTTTGTTTTCATTTTCCTAACCTCCACTCAACATCTTTTCTTTTTTAATATCTTTTAGTTAAACTTCCGGTGTCTTAGTTTCCCTGATGCAGTTGGTGAGGGTTAGGACTCAGGATTCTGCAACATCAATTGCGTGTGTGCATGTATTTATATGTGTGTTGGGGGGGGCTTGTTCATTACATTTTTAATGTAAAGTTGCGTTGAGTTGCATTTCCATGTGTGAAAAAGTGCTATATGGATAAAGTTTGATTGATTGATTGATGAAGTTCACACACTGTATCTGAATCTGCACCATTAAACTGATGCCTTTGTTTTTAAATCAAATATCTCAGCTACTACTGAAACAGACATTCATGCTAATGAGTGAATGTTTGTGGAAGCTGTGGGATTTTGCTTTGTTTCAATTAGGAATTAAGCTGCTGAGATGCCCTTTATCTCTCTAGAGTTGCTCGTTGTTTATTCAGACAAAAACATATAATAAAGCTGAATCTCCCTGTGGGTGATTCTGTGCACTCCAGCTCCTCTCCCACAGGAGGATTGTTCAAAACAATACAGATGCAAAGCATTCAACATAAAATATACAGACAATAACTGACAATAACTAATTATGAAAGCAGTCTGAAGTCAGGGTTTGCTTAAAGGAATCAAAAGTTTGCCAAGAAACAAAGACGCGCGTCACATTTCAGAAAGCTGCATATCACCAAATAAATGTACTGAATAATTTATCAACCATAAAAACAGTAATTGATAGATATTCTGTTGATCATATTATTGATTTCCCCAATATTGTGTCCCTAACAGTCATACACGTCATCCCACCATGGTGATGCCAGTTGCTCCTCAGCTAATAACTTCTAGAGTGACACATGATCGGATAAGTCTGTGTGAGAGTGTGTGTGTGTGTGCATGAACATGCATGTTTATATGAAGAAAAGTGCAGGCTCAGTGAAAGCCATTATGTTTACTAATGGTAAAATGATGTAGGAGAGGCTTTTTGAGCCACTTAGTTCTGCAACCAGATCAATAGTGATGCTGTGGGATTATTTACATGGTCCGTATCTCATTTTTGGGATCACATCTTGCTCATCCCTCGCCAATAAATGTGTGTTTCTGCAGCAGACAGATGAGTGGAGCAGTTGTTTTGGGTCAAACGACCATTTTGATTAACCTGATTAGGTATAGTAGGTGTCTACTGTTGTATTGATTTTTGAATCATTCTTGTTGAAATCATCAGCTAAGTGGGTTGACACAACACTGAACATAGACCTGAATCTGAAAGGACTTCATTGACCATGAAAGAGAAGCAGAGGTGCATGCTCACAGTTCTGTTTGATCAAGCCACAGTCAATGATTTATTTACAGTGATCACATTTCCTTGAAAGAAAACAAAGGAGACACAATGATAAAGGCACCAGAATGACTGAGAGAAAACTTGCAAATGTGATTATCTGGTATAAATGGATGCAGGTCATATGAGAGCATGCAGGCAGAGGGAATTTTTGATTATTTTTCTAGTTGTTCTTTCAAATCTTTACAGACTCCAATAATAAAATTCCACTGATCAATAGATATTTGATTTGCCATCAATCTAAAGAAACATTTCTATGTTTAGCTTCTACAGGATGCACAGAGATAAAAGAACCAAGAATATGATATCAGACTTGAACTGAGGCACTGCTGTACAGGTGGAAGCACCAAACAGCCATAAGTGATTCAAAGACCTGGTCATTTTGCATCTTTGATTTCTGAATCTTTGCCACAGTTCTGCCAAATCCTCTGTAGTGCCTCAGCTTTGCTCCTTTGCCTCCCCACCTTTTCAGCCCGGTCACAGATGAGCAATGAATACTAATATCTGCAGTCCCCAAAGCATAGCCATCCCCTTTCCCACATCCCCAACACCCTCTGTCTGCTTCCCTCCATCCCTGGCTGCTCCCCTCCAAGGACAGCCAAAGACATTCTCCGGAGTGAGATAAGAGTGATTTCAGTCAACACAATGTGGCAGTGCTTGCGCTAGCGCCTGCGGGTGTTACTGGTGGAGCCACACTGAGATTGAGACTTTAGATGCACATATTTGACTTGGTGTCGCACCACTAGCAATGTGCCACACTGGAAAAATTTTTTTATTTAGTTTTATTTCAGATCAGTGACAGGGGTGGAGGGAGCAAAATCTGAGGAATGCATCAATATAAGGCATGAGGCTTCTGTAATGTTACAGATATATGTGACCCAGGTCAGGAGGCCAAGGCCTGAGGCATGAACAATGAATGAATGGGACCAATTCTCAGTTGTCAGCAGAGATACCATGTGACACATGTTATATGTGACAATCTTCAGTGTATTCATTGATACATGTCAGCGCTAACCCTCTCACATGACTGATCGCTTGACACACACACACTGATACACATGGCACATTGTAAATATTAATACTTACAAATGAATAATTTATGCCTGTGTGCGTGTGCAATTGAATGATTCAACAGTAGAAACCAGTTTGACACCATTTGATTTGCCAAATTATTCAATGATCTTTTGACTTTTTTTGGCAGAATTTTGCATGTGGGAAAAAAAGAGAAATTTGCTAAATGTGTTCTTAAGAGTGAACACATGGTTAAAAGAGTGGGAAAGTCATCCTGAACTCTGGTGGTGGTGTTTTTGCAGCAGTTCATGACTCAAACATTGCCCATCAGGAAAGTGGGTTGAGTGTGGTAACCTTCACATACTGTGCACCTGTAGATATTATTAATCTAAAGTGTAGCAAGTAGATATTATTAATCTAAGTGTAGCATATAGTATGACGTATAAGCACATATATTTTTATGTAAGGATAGTTTGAACACACACACAGCCAGCTCATAAATTACTTCACACAGGCCTAAGTG
>JAOXYM010000001.1:27092787-27113454 GCA_028567055.1 Leptatherina wallacei
ATTTTCTAACTCCTGAGTCTCATACACTGTCCTGGGGACACATATGACTGTTAGAAAACCTTTAGAAAGGGAATTTTTCAGAATATGAGACTTTTAACTGAGTTAACAATAAGAAACTTATTATGTCAAAAAGTTATGATGCTCTAAAAGTTTTCCAACAAGGTATGCAAGGTACAGTCTAATGTCACCCTTCATTTTGTCATGACTTACAGGCTTGTTTCCTGAGAGGTGGTAGTTAACGGACATAACCACAGCTCTGTGATTACATCAGAGCTGCCACTGAAGCACTAAGGGGTCAAAATGCTACAACTGGCATTGGGAAAGGATTTAATCAGCTTGTTTTAACTGCGTCTATTAAAAACTTTGAAAGACACTACTTTTGGTGGGGAAATGATGACAAATTAACTAAACAAGAGACTTTGTCAGGGCTGAAATAAGGGCTATAAACATACAGTATATGTTCAGACAATATGATGGTGTATGCGTTGATGTTTTTCCTTTTTGTTGTCAGTAACATCCAGTCAAGGTGACCACAGGACAAACTTTAAAAGTGTAATTCACGGGGAAGAACCACGTCACAACTGTAAGCTTAAAGTTATCTAATGAGTTTGAGGGAAGGAGGATGAAGAGTGGACATCTGAGGTGGCGAAGTGGCGAGCCAGTGAGTGAGACTCAGATCGTTGTCTCAGGTCTTCAGGAAACCAGCACATGGACACTCCGCCCGAGAATTGAACGCTGGGCAAAAGGACAGCAAATGGGAGCAATTGTGAAGGCAGAATGGACGACACAGAGAACAAGGATGGGAAAGGGTGAAGTCGAGAGAACGAGACAAACAGAGTTGACAAAGTGAAGTAAGTATAAGAAGGCTCACCTGGTTATTAGAGGTGTGGTAGAGGGGTGGTCCCGCTCCCGAAACGAAGTTACCTAATCAAGCTCATATATACAGTAAATTTTGAGATTTTCAAAGAAAAATGTTACATGTGAAGGTAGGTAAATAAACGATGTTAACAGACATATTTTTACTGAGTTCAACTAGCTCATGAAACAGATTCATTTATTTTGTTTGATTTTCTGTATCAGATTTTTAAGCTTGAGATATATTAGACCCTTTTCGCGGAGAATCACTGAAAATATCCATATGTGTTGCTTCTAGAAATGTAGATTGACAATGGCGATCCAGTTGTTTTAGCTCAATCAAATAATGTGTCTCTCTTCTCCCGTTTCCCTCAGTCATGACAACAAACTGTGTAAATTCAGTTTGCGAGATTTCTCTCTCACATGAAGTTTATTTAGCAACAACTCATTCCACACACATACTATTTGGTCATCATTTACTGTGTGGATCATCTTTTTCTTCGGTCTTGCAATCTGAACTTTTTTATTTGATGAAATGTTTGTGGTCATTTATGTCAAAAGGGCCAAACTTTCAAATCAGACTGGAACATGTGAGCCGTGGTGATTTTAAAGGTTAATAAGTATTGTTTGTGTGTGGGTGACACCTGCCTTGTTGTCCCCAAGGTGATCTGTACCATGAGTGTGGGCTGCTTTCTCTCTCAAAGATGGACATCATTACAGCAGCAGTGTGCCTGTTTTTTTGTTTTTTTTTCTACTCTAACAAGGCTCACGCAGACCACTATAAAATTGTTGCTTGTAACACCAGGAGGTACCATCAGTCTACAAAAACACTTGATGGTGCTCCCGTGCTGCTGCACTGTTTAAAGTATCTTTGGGACTGATCTGAGAAGTTATGTGCAAATATTCTTTGCACACTTTCCCATAGTTTAAGACAAAGTCAACTATGCACATTATTGGCAGGTAGATGAGGTGTCGATAAGGATTTTACAATCCGTTTTATCTTTGTAATGAAAATGTTAATGCAAAACATCTTCTTCCACAGGGAGTTAAAAGTTTAGATTTGTCTTTAGATCAAAATCTTTTTTTTTTTAAAAAGATTGTCATGTCTTTAAAGCACATATGTACTGTAAAGGTAGCTGTTGCCTCTTTGTTGCCTTTCTTTTAAAAAGAGAAATATATTAGCCTGTATGCTATGCTAAAATCTAGTTTTATATAGACTTTACTTTCAGTGGTTGGATTACTGACAAAGCAAAAGCCTCAAATCCTCACAGCTCCTCTGATACCTTCAAACTAAATTTGTATTTACATTATATTGTAAATACAAATTTATATATTATTTACAATAATTTCCCTCAAAAGGGATAAATAAAGTATTTTTCATTTCATTTCATTCATTTCATTTCATTCATATACATACAGATTCAGGTTTATATACAGGTAGAAGGCGGAGCAGTGAGAATCAAGTTCTGATGGATGCAGCCTTTCAGCCTTTGGCAATCAATCAGCTCCTGCGGATTTTAAATGCAGCCCACCATGAGCTGTGCCTTTGCTCCGAGTGAAGGATGAAAAGTCTGCTTATCTTTTTTTTTTTTTTTGTCTCACTTTAAAGTTAATTAGATGCACAGGCCCTCTACTCCAGACCCAGAGTCTTGTTGGTCTCTCATGGTGCTGTAATCTGAAGCAAGCGACAGGCTGGACAAATAGACTGGCTGAAAGTGGATAATAAGGCCAACTAGCCAAACCCACAAATAAGCAAAAATAATGACTGCAATAATGGGCCATTAGCCTTTCATTGGTGAACTTCAGGGCTCTACTCCTAACTTTTCTCTGTCTTATTACGGTTTATATTTCAGTTTGATGTAGATTTTCTTAAACTGCGTTCTGGTTTGAGATTTGAGTGATTTCTGATGTCAATAGCTATCTAGGCTGCAACAACGGCACTGACCAAACATTCAATAGGTCATGATTTTGTCAACCATAGCTGAATGAAATAGATAAAAATGGATCAACTATTTATCACAGATCTGACATCTATGACATCAGTACTTGCTAGCCAATCACAAGCATATCTACCTCAAAACACACTGGCAGGAGGATACGAGTTATCCAGGTCCATAGAAAACTGTATCCCAAGGCCTGTTCCTATCTATCATTGAAATAAATGACCTCATTATTCATTCATTCAACCTTGAAAGAAATGAGCTAGAGATGGTAAGAACTGGAGTCATTGTTATAATGAAGCACCGACTGCTGACTGATGTTACAAGCCTGCAGGACTTCCTGATATCCTGATTGACTTGGAAAAAACTACATTAGCCTGAAGTTGTAGGAGTGCTCCAGTACCATCTAGTGGTATGACGCAACATGCACAAACAGAAAGTGTAATGTCAAAAAAAGCTGAGAGAAATGTCTGTTTTTGAACAATAGAGGATAAAACCAGTTCATGTCATTTGTCCAGCACATCCCTTAAGACATTAGCGTAGGGGACGATGCTACAGACCAGTGCCGAAGAGAAGCTTAATGAGGACAAAGAAGTCCAGTAGCGTATCCAATGAGGGGCGTGTTTGTTTTCCTCATTGTATAACTCCGTTTTTCTTGAATTTGGTTTCATAAACAGATGCCCTTGGGTTTTCCTGCAGAAAAAGATTTTGCCAGTTTAAGGATCTGGATTAAAATCTTATATTTTTCATCATAAATTATTTTCACATATACAATTTTCTAAAAGTCTGAAGCACATATGTATGCCAAGGCAACCGTGCGGTTAGACTACACTGACTTATTCCACCTTCTTAAGTAATTCAATTGGATGAATTTCATCAGTCATTTCTAGATGTGAGGTTTCATCTTAAATGATTAAAGTGTAAGTAATGCAGGTACTATATAGTTTAGTTTAATAAGCAAGTACTGCATTTTTACATGGCAAAGTTAAGCTGCGGTTGTCTGCCAAAGCAGCACTGTAGTAAACATCACCATCTACTGGAAGATGTAACAAATGCATTTAAACATCATGGAAACTCCTTCATGTATCAGAGGTTTGAATGTTACATCTAATGGCTCTTATGGCAAAAAAACAAAAGGTAGAGTTTGAATTTCAGTTCTCTGTAAACAGCTGCTCAGTTTTACAAGCTGTATATTAACTACAATGATCAGTTAATCAATCAATACTATCCGATGTTCTCGTTTTGGATCAATTAACATTCCATGTTTCTCAATGTATTCTATTAATGAGAACAGAATCAGTAAATATTTCATAAAAGTCTTTATTCATAAACTTGATGCAAGTTTACAAATTACTTTACATTGTCAAAATCACCCTTGCAATGGAAGAAAAGAAACCAAACCAAAGCATGCTTACAGTGCATAACTTTATAACCCGGCCACCGCAGTTAATGAAGCAAGGTAACAAACCCAGTATCAGGCTAGGTCAGGTCTCAGACCAATGTGTCGCTTGTCTAAGCTGAGAAGTCCTTGTTAGTCAGACATGTGTTGGTGTAAGAGAAGCTATTCAGTGCTCAATAAGCGAATACAACACCATTCCAAAGATCAGCTTCATGATGTGGGATTACAATGGCTCTGATGGCACACAAATCTCAGCTTCAGCTTTTCTTAAGAACCATCGTGACCTCTGTAAAGGTAATCCAAGCAGGACAGATAACCAGTTAGTCCTCATGTCTCATGGTATCTGACCTGTGCACTGATGCAGTAGGAAAACCACAAGTAAACAAGTCATGAAAATATGGATAAATCTACCCTTTCTAGCCACCCAACACAACCACTCCGTCTCCACAGCTTGGAAGGGGGGGGGGGAATAATACCCACTGATATATTGACATGCAAAATACAGCAATATCAAAGAGAAAGGGGTAGCTGTGCTCTGGACCCCTCATCAAGCTCAGGTTGATCTGAGGGTTGGAGCCATCTCCGCTTCACATATCTGATCACTCAAAAACACTCAATTAGTAATCTTTAGCCTTAATAACAATATAAGTGTGTGGAATGCGACAGCCAAACACACCACAAGGTCTACAGGTAAAACAAGGGCGTCATTTAAAAATGAGAAGAAGAAAAAAAAAAAAGAAAAAGATTGAGACATTCAATCTTGCCTTTTGTGATGATATTCTGAATCAATCCTTAGGAAAGCCGAGTGTGCAGTATGTATTCCTGAGTTTGCTTCTCCAGGGAATGCAGAGGTGGGCTCAACGATGTGACCAGAATGAGGTGATTAGTACACTACAACAGCTAACAACCATGCCAAAGACCGTAGTTTGATTGATAAAAATGAGAATGGATTCTTTGTTGTATCCTGCAAGTCTAAACAAATGTCACACGTGCTCAACATGATAAAGCTTTGTTTATAAGCATCCACCCATTGTGTGAGGTTTGTATCACCCTGGAAATCCAAAGAAAAAAAAGAAGAAAAAAAAAATCAACTGCAAAATGAGGACTGACTGTATGAAATAGCATAACTAAGCCTTATAGCCTTATACTCGGGACAATATACTTTAAACGATGCAAGTAACCACACAACAGAACACCCACAACAAACATGTAACTGCATTAATTGGAATGCTCCACAGAGTTTTTCTGCATATTATTCACATTACATCAAAGCCTCAGCACGCCGAGGGGTACAGCAGTGCTGAGAGTGGTCATGAATAGTAACCAGAGAGGTGGTGATGGGAATAGCCGAGTCTTTCCTGTGGCAAATCTGAACAAATATTTATCAAACCTGAACAAATATTCTGGAAACGGAACAGACTCCAGTTGATCTTCCCTGGTGTGAAGCTAGAAGGTATACGGTGGAGACTATTGCTGTGAATTTGCAACTCCGGTTGCATTTTAAAGCAGCCATGAGTTTAAGGAAAAGTCAAAAAGGTAAAGGTCACTCCTCAGACATCTAAATAGTACTAAAGATGTGAACCACCTTCAAGAACTAAGCAGATGACAATAAACTGTTTTCCATGATGCAGTGTCCATGTCCTGGCTGCATAGTCTCACTGAGGTTCCTGTAGTTTAAGTGGTTAGATATGAATAGAAAACCTCTGGTATGCCGTTAACAGCTGTCTGTCGCAACAGCACTGTTGTTATGAAGTGCCATCAAATCAAAGGAGGGGTGGGGGTGGGGACTGTCACTGTTGCCAAACACATTAGGATTACAAGTCCAAGGGGAAAAAAATCCCAAAAGAAAACAAAAAAATAAACAAAACTGCAGTAGTCATTAAGCTTACATTAAAACATGGTGTACTTTTCATTTCCTTCGGATACTTCAACAGTATCAATGAAGCAACTTTTTTATTTTTATTTTCATTTTAAATTGGTCTTGAGGAGTTGCAGTGCCCCTGCCATTAATAGTCAAGTGAATATAGCAATAGTCTCTGCCCAGCCCAAAGACCTAGACAAGGTTACATTATAAACAATTAAATCCATTTGCTGAAATACAAATATACATGTTTACAGTGGAGTTAAAATCAACTACATTACAGTGTGATCCAATCCAAACATGCCCCTGCTTTGCCTGATCATGCGTTATGCTGCCGAACAAACCGCACACCAAACCTCTCCTTCAGAGTCGTCCAGCTGCTTGTTGTGAGGATGGTGGTGGTCTCCCGAATTTAAGTCAGCAGCATGCTCTTCTTCACAATCGGCTATCCCACCCAAGTCTGCAAAGGTCCCTTCATCTTCCTCCCCAGCTCAGGGCTTTAAGCTTTTAAAGATAAGAGGTATGAAAGCAACTAGCCTCAGAAGCAGCTTTTCCCCTACTCCCCCCAAAAAGGAGGGGTCTTGGCATTAAAAAGGTGATAAATGAGCAGAATATTACAGAGGCCATCCAAGGATAGAAAAGGCAGTGGGTTTTTTCCCCCCTACCACCAGCTTTTCCGCTGTCCTTCCCAGCTACCACTGCATCATTTCAGGAAATGTTGCAGGCCAGTCTTAGATCCAGTCTGTGGCCAGAGAAGCAGAGTCTGGCACCTGAAGCATCGGACTGCCGCTGCAGAAGGATAAAGCCATGCTGCACCTTTCAACTCAAAGCCAGCAAGTAACTTCAACATGCTCAATGCCAAAATAAAAAGGGTGAGTTTGGATGATATTTTGTCCATTGATTTCCTGGAGTATGGGGTAAATGTTGCCATGGGAAAACATAAAACGAAAAAAAAACTAATTGCATCAGACAACAGATGTGTACTGAGATGAGTAACTGAAGCGAGGACACCTTGCGAGTGGGAACAGTCTCCAATTTTAGGCAGGGGTGAACATATCCATGTCCATCAGCTAGTTTTTGGGTGGTCAATGAATGAGGAATTTGGTTTGAAGTTCAAACTGTCATTTAGAGAGGGAAAAAAACTTGCAGGATAAAAACGATATTGGTCGCAAGGAAAAGAAAACTCTAAGACATGTGGTCCCAGTGCAGGAAAGGCAACAGTCTGTACTAGCCGTCCTCCTTAGGGGGTGTGTACCAGCCTGGAAAAGAAGCACAAAAGCATACTGACTACATGGTAATGAAAAAAATACATCAACACTATTTTGCATGCGCACTGTTTTCTTCCTCATTGGCTTGTATCTGCATTTTTGGTAAGTGCAAAAGAAAAAAAAAAAGAAAAAAATCAAACAGGGCAAATCAAAAAGGTGTTCAATAGGACTTTCAGTTCTCACTTTTAGCTAAATTTACACACAGCTCTACATAAGCTGACAAGGGAGGGTGAAATTCGCACGAAGCAATCTGCAGTCTTCTTTTTTAAAAAGCAGTGAGGTGCTTAATTTAGGCCAGGAACAAGAAATCTGCATGACTGACACTTTCTCTAATAAAACTGGAAATCCAATATGCTAATGTTTCTCTAATTTTTCTCTTTGATCAGTGCTTATTTAAAAGGGCTGATCAGTAGATCTGGCCTGATTTTGACAAGGAGAGGAGAGCTGTACACTCTCGTCACTGAACGTCATTCTGCTCTTTACATCTGAACATACATGCTTTTCTGATCATTTCAGCATAACAAACTGGTAAAACAAGTCATACTGATTCCAAATTCAGGATTATTATTTTTCAAGAAAAAACAACCATGTGCATGTGTGTGCACATGTAGCTGAACAGAGAAGACAACATAAAAGTTAAATGTATTTTCACCATTACACTTTCAGTGTAAGTAATTCTCAACTCAGTGTTGCAAACACTCAATTTTTTACTGTAGTTTTAATTTCATAAAGGGTTACTTATAGTATACCACATCAAAAAAAGATAAATCATAAATTATAAAATGATATTACAAGATGAACTAAAAGGCAAGTAAATCATGTGATTGGTACAAGTTGATCCTGCTTCCCATTGCCTCTGCAATGTTTAAGGTTTATTGATGGATGTTGCAGTATCTTTTGCTAGACTTAAAAAATAGCATTTTTAAATAACAGCATGAGTCAGGAACATGTGACAAATTTTAAAAGTAGGAGAAAAACACTGAATTAGTTGTTAAAAACCACAATTCAGAATATTTGCATCCATTGAAACCGTAGTGGGTATGCAGTATACCAAGTTTAGCTCTCCAGTTGATATGCAACCAAATAACATCAGCAATAATTAATATAAGCTGTTCAGCGTGTCCAATTTATTAGAATAAACAAGACTCTATGTGACACAGACTTCCATCAGTACTATCAGCCCACTGCTGTTGTTATATTGTGGCTCACAGAGTAGCAGCTGCAACATGATGCTTCCACTACAACCAATGAAACTTTGTGCTGCAGGTGTTACAGCAGCGTGTAACAGGTGTGTATGCACCACAGAGATTCGCTCTACAAATCTAAAAGTAGGACAGACTTACTCATGTTTTCTTTAAAGCCTGGTGTGCACGGCCTTTTAAAAAACATTGGGACATAGAGCATCAATGTATTCTGTTTGATTTAACCTCTAGTATGCAGACGATGACTCCAGCATCTACGTTTACTTCATCAGCACCAGTTGGTGGGAACTTATCCCCCTCTTTCTTTTTCAATTTACTCATATTACAAACATGTTCGACTGCACTAATCTGGTTCTAAAAAGTTGAGACAAAACTATCTGAATTAAAAGGTTCATCATATTGTGTTCCCTGTGACTCACACAACCCTACACAGTATGTGGGCTGTAGGCACACCGAGTAAGGAGATCCAATGCACAGCACATCTGCTCTGCAAATATTCAATACACTTTGTGTTCACTGTAGTCAACAGGTTCAACTTAAACTGACATAACAATAAAAGTGAATCTTATATTGAGTTTGAATCGAATACAATGAATAAATGTTTTATTAATTGTCACAATATATGTCATGGTATAAACTTTGAAGACACGTACCAGCAATACAGATGTAGTGTAAACCTGCAGGCTACATGCATATTGTATAACTTTTGTCCATGTTTAGTACATGCACCACACTAATGGCACCATGTCCTCAGCTTTAATTTCAGTAAACAAGGTCAGTAATGCACTCTGTATGAAACTGGAGATGGAGACACTCACCGTTCTTTTCATGGATCTGAACCAGAGATTTGTAGGACTGCTGTGCTCTGGCAAGATTGTACTGGTTCTGCATTACAAGAAAGAAAAAGCCAAATTCAAGTACATGCATGCAAGTTAGGGTGACAGAACAAGAAGCTGAGGGCTTGTAAAGGCGCTCGCTCCAGCTCTCCAATTAAAAGATGACAACTTTGTTTATCTTCAGGAGACCATATATTTTTCCTATTTTGTAATACTCCATGCTGCTTTCATTCACACCTTTCATCAAATGCACATCATCACTCCAGCACAGAATTGGACATTTTGTACAAGTCTTTTTCAAGCAGAGTGTAACAGTGTTTCAATATTTTGAGACTGTAGTCTCTCTTCATTACCCAGCATTGACCATTATGTGGTCAGGACCGGGGCAAGATATGCCTCGCCATATTTACTTTTCTTCTTTTTTTGGGGGGGGGGGGTCTACTACTACTATGTCTACTACTAATGAAAACTACTGATCATTTAATGTCCATGTAGCCATTTTACAAAGAGATGAATGAAGGCCTGTGAGTCTACAAACTGTCTACACCATCACACTGAAAAATTATGTTATGTCTGATACTTTGATTCTGAAATCAAATATATTCTGAAATCAAATATATTATCTGTTCATCTGTGTAGATTAATTTCTGATAAATATATTCTGGGCTTTATAAAAGAAAAAAAAAAGACCTTTGTCTAAATATACGGGATTAATTAATTTCATACATCTTGTTCAAGCAAAAGGAGCAGTAAGAATATGAAAGCACTCATAAATATGAGGAAGTATATTTATTTAATACAAGAACAATAAAATATACAAATAAAAAAAATGACTTGATCTGATGGCAGATCTGCGCCTAAACGTCTGAATTGAGTAAACAGTCCTGAATGTTTTGACTGAATGTCTGACAGACCACACTGGGACTCATGTTAATCACAGAACAACAAACTGTCTCAATCTTGTCGAGGAAAGTGATGTTCTCATCTATACATTGGAATATCATCCAGATGGGTACGGTTTCATTTAAAATCAACTACTTATTGCGCCTACAGCCAGTAACCCTTTCTATATGGATTCTCAGGTGTACCAACTCACCTGTTCGTTCAGCATCCAGTTCATATAGCTGATACCTTGGAAATGCAGCCATTTCTATTTCTGTGCACATAAAGCCCAAACTGTTCTTTAGATCCAAACCACAGCCAGTTAAAACCACATCACCTGGAAAAGGTTCTGCAGAAATCCACTGTTCTCTAAGACTGCTTCCAAAACAGAATCGTAGGATGATATTTTGCTAGTTCATTTCCCTTTTCTGTGCTGATGACCAAGGTGCTGCTGCAGCTGAGCACACGACTTGGTGAAAAAATGATAAGACGAAATACTCGTCAGAAATGCTGAGTAAGACGGAGATTAAAAAGACGAGAGGCCACTGCTGAACTACTGTAAACGGAATGCAGGTTCTCCTACAATGGTGAATCGATTCTATAGTTCTGTGCATGGTGATGTCAGTACGCATTCTCTATGGCAACATTATAATGAAACTTTGCCCTGCTGACAGCTGATAAGCTGAAGGGAAATGAAAAAAACAAAAAGATGCATAAAGACAAGCGATCGTTGCATGGCACATACAACAGAGCAGCAATATGAGCCTGGGGACCCTACCTTCTGCGGTCCACATCATTACATTATTTCTGTCTAACACACTATCACAAATATCCTCACTTACTTTATTGGCTCCAAACTGCACTCTGGCTTTTCCTTTGACTAATGTGGCATTGATCTGCATGATGACAGACTCAATGGAATAGGCACTGCTCCAACCCTGCAATCAGGAAACCCAAGGACAATAAGATCAGGTTTGAAAAATGTAAACAGATGCTGAAATAAATCACTCAACACACCTGCTTGGTGAGAAGTTCCATGCACAGGGCGCCTCCTCCAAGAACATAACTAAAGAGAAAGATAATCATCAGAGAAAGAAGCATTTCCTCTATATTAAAGAAACATTAACAAGAGACAAAAACTCAGTGTGAGTTTGATCATGGTAACTGGTGATGTGGTGGTAATAAAAAATAAAAAACTTTATTAAAAATAAAACAGTGTACCAACAAACTCACCCTCCAGAAAGCACAGGCGAAACTACCCGCACGAATGGTGGATCAAAGGGGAAATTATCCTGTGCAGAAAACCAGCAAAAATGTTGCCCAACAGATTTCAAAGATACCAAATTTCATTTCATTTTCATAAACACAAAGACAGTTTTACTCACTTTATATGAGAAGTTTAGCAAAATGTAATCCATTCCTTCTTTTTCCTTTAAGACTTGTAAATCACTGTGTAATGGGCTATCTGGGTCCACCCTGTTGGTCATTAAATAATAGTCAGTCTATATTTATGCTGACACACACACAAAAAAACCCAACATGACACAAAATACTTACGTCCTCAGTTTGACGTGCCATTCGTACAGGCTGTCATTAACAAGTTCAACCGAATAGATACCTGCAAGAGGAATGTATCAAACAGATGTTTCAATGTATGAAAAGTAGTCAATTAATCTTGGTTTTCATAATAATAATTATGAATATAATAATAATTATAATTACTTGCTCAATGACTCAGTAAAAAAAATATTTCTATGTGAAGCTGATATGTTAAGTAGGTCAATGTACTTATAACTAAAAACATGCAAAAGATGTTTGCAAGTAGCAGCTAGTTGGCAAGTAATCCCCAGTACTGCATCTCTCCCATATGAGGGAGGGAATGACCACATAAGGACCTGTCAGAGCAGTTAAATAACTAAGCTTCAGCAAAACTAAGCCACTCTCAAATCCTTTCCTCTGAACATGTAACTATCAAGGCTGGCATAATGTAATGCTATTCATTTGTCACTAGAGGACAGAATCTATTAATAAATGTGTGACTTGTGTCATACTGTGTGCACACCTGTCTTGTAACTCTGAGACCTATAGATCTCTCTAAGCTCCTTCATCAGGCGGTCGGAGGCTTGAACTGAACCAGACACAGCTCCCTGTGAAACACAACAACTGTAACAATAAGGACAAAGAACACAGCGCTTTGCAATTTACCACCGGGGTAAACCTGTCATTTGTGCTTAAAGTAGGCCAACATCAAAGACACAGCGTTATCCGGCTGAGTGTCAATATTTAGATCAGTGCAGCCCTTGAGAGATATTTCAAAGATCCTCAAAATGTATTTAAAAGAAAAAAAAAACATAAAAGGTCAAATAAGTGCATGACAAGCATGCAATATTGATTTCACAGCTATAACAACATCACTTTAGTTTGACATGTTTCAGATACAGAATCAGCTGCATTCTGAGTCACTGGACAGGATTGTGAAAAAACCTCAGATCCCTTTCCAGAAGAAATACAATATATTTCATAAAAGTTTGCTGCCTTCAGGGGCAGACACTGGTAAAAATGTGAAAGTGTGCTGTATACTGCAGAGCAGCAGGTCATATTTACAATTGTCATTTCTAAATTAGGTATCAAATTTCTCTCGAATGTCCTCTTTTCCCAAAAACTTTCCTCATTCATGCCAACCTAAAGGAGTTGGGATGTTGGATCCTCAATAAAATATCACCAATAAGCACCTTCACCAAATAAAGGCTTACATTCAAGTGGTCTTGTCTCTGGTTCTTTCGGATCTTCTCCAGGATTGCCAGATTCTCTTTCTCGATGCCATCGTCCTCAGATTTCTTCCCATCCACTGGTTCCTCCTCTTTCATTTCATAATGGTCCAGGTCTTCGATGTCCTGAGAATTGATTTGTGACATTAATCATGTATGGGTCTAAAACAAAGAAGTTAGATGGATAGATAGATAAATACTTTTATTGATCGCTTAAGGGAAATTGTGATCAAGTCTGCGATCACGACTGGTTCTATGACCAAAAACACTAGATTGGCAATTCATCTTTGATTGCTAAAAAGATATATAAACTGCAAGTGCATGGAAGAGATGATGAAAGGAAAATGTCCAAGACCAAAAACTGCTCCCATCATTCTCAAAAGGTATAATTTCCAAAACTATATTACATTAAAACGGTCAGCGGCCTAAACAATGAGTATGAGATATGTAATAAAGGAAAATAAATATGTATTTTTAGACACCAACCATACAAAAACAGAGCAAGGGCTAAGCTCTAGATTAGGGGTGTCAAACTCAAATAAACTGTGGGACAAAATTGAAAACTTGGACAAAGCCAATATTAATATCTATTGAAAAAATCTTCCTCATAACAATGAAACTTTTCATTTGGACCCAAACAAGTTTTGCTTAAACATTGAATATGGAACAAGTAAAGCTTAATACTACTATATTTAACTTAATATTGCACACATGCAAAATGTAATTTCTAATTTAAAAAAAAAGCATCAATGGCATTCACTTCTTAAATGACATTGAAATAAAAATTGCATTCCACTTAATTTTTGCAGCATTCTAATTTAAATTTCAACATTAACCTTTTTCCACAGGCTAATAATACATTTTGAAAAAACAAAACAAAAACAATAATAAAACCAATAAACTGATAATAATACCCTTCGATGAATGTGCAATCATTCAAACCCATGCCTTGGAGTAGCAGGAAAATGTTTAATTATAGCTCAGTTTGCTTCACACTGATGTGTCCAAGCCAGATACCTGCATCTCTTCTAGGATAGTAGTTCATCAGTGTCTGGGCTCTGGATCTGAGCTCAGGAGATCCTCAGGTTCAAGCAAAGGTATTCATCGGCCAGACGTCTCCTGACTGATGTTTTGGTGTTTTGGCACATTCAGGGATGTATTGTATTAGCAGTACATGTGCTGTATAATACCGGCGGGCCAGCTCTAGTAGTCATTTGATATTGCCTTGCGGGCCAAATATATTTACACTGGCCACAGTTTGACACATATGCTCTAGATCACTGTTTCTCAAATGGGGTTACAAGTACCCCTGGGGTACTTTGGGACACTCAAAGGGGTACTTGAGAAAATGAAAATAATAATAATATTGTCCGTTAAATTTCTGATAATCCTGTAATATAAAAGAAAATATATCTGTAAGTTTATAAAGAAAATGTATAGTATTTAGTTTGACATTAAATATTTTTATTCAGGTCAGGCTTTAAATCCAAACACTTGTGTCTGTGTAAACATGTGTTGGGCAAGTTGTGGAAAAACTTCACTAATTTTTCCTCCGGCTACATGAATTGATAGATGTGAGTGAAAAATCCATAAGTTGTTGCTTTTGTTTGATATGTTGATAGCAACAACATTTGTGAACACATCGCTGTTCTGCAAAAGCTTGGAGGGAAAAACAACAGGAGAGGACATTTTTCATGTTTTTTTAACTCATTTTCCCATTAATTTAGTCATGAATCATTGATAACATGTTTAAAGTATATCCTTTTAAAATGTTTGAAATTTGAAAGTGATTCTTTAGGTACAAATTTTAACAAATTAGGCATTGATGGTACACTCCTGTCGACTTCTGTTCCAACCAAAAAGCTCTGTATTGGTTAGGGGGTACTTGGCTAAAAAATCATTCCGCAGGGGGTACATTGCTGAAACATCTTTGAGAACCACTGCTCTAGATGTTTAGATCAAAGATGAGACCATACCTCTCCCATCTCCTCCTCCTCCTCTTCTTCAGACGTGACTTCCTCTGTTCCATGCTGAGAACAGAAAAACACTTACGGTAAACTCAAGATGTTAGTTTGCAAAACTTACACCATTCTATCTATAATATCTATAGAGGATCGTCTTCTACCAAGCTTCACTGCAAACAAACAAAAAATACTTATGAGCTGTGACAACAGACTCGTAAAATGTAATTAACAAGGCTCTGGAAATCAGACAGCTGTTTAGTAACTAAGCTGCAGAAGTTTGGAAAATTTAAAGGAACATGATATATTTATCAAAAGTGGGGCCAGTAGGGAAATTGTAATACCACTGGGAGGCATTTCAGCCACACCAACTGGACACACTTGCCTTCCGGTCTTGCGCCACAGGACCTGCAGGCAGGGGCTGGTCCAGCATCTCCACATCAGGATGTTGTGGAAGGTTGTACAGCCGACAAAGGTCACAAATGAGCTTCTTCAACTGCTGCAAAAGCTAGAGGGGACAAACCACATAATAAAAGAATAAACTATTTGCTTTTACAAATACAACTGCTGAGCAACACCTCATGGCAGAAATGTCAGTATGTAAATTTACATGAATATCAAAATGCCCCCCCCCCCCCTCTCTCTCTCTCTCAATATCCCATGTTCTTGAATCTAAATGTAGTGATTTGTGATTGCGCCAGATATGACTGCATTTCACGTTACGAGGTGGTTTCCAGGATATTCAAACTGTAACTGAGGAATAATGCAAAGCTGTGCGATCTGCGAGTGTGGCCATAAAATTAGGACTAGGTACTCCCTTATGACTTCACAAAGTAAGCATATAAGCATCTTATGACTCATTGGAGGATGCTGTAAACATATACTTTGGAACTAAAAATGTTTGTACGCATAAAAAAAGAGATAACAGTCAGTCATTAACCCATTAAGGTCAAATGCATCATTTGAGTACAATGGCCTTTAACTGCATCAGATTACCATAGTTATTTCCAAGAAAAAAAAGACAAAAAGACCAAAAAAAACATTCTCAATATTGGTGAACACTGAGAAAAAAAAATGTATCTACTTCTTCAGAAGCTGAAAAATAAATGCTTTAGGAGGAGAGGAACTAGTTTCTAAAAGTTTTCAGAAACTCTCCATTTGCAAGAAGCTGTTAAAAAAAATCAAAGCTTAGATCTTAAGAGAACTTTTTTGCATTGTGCCTTAAATCTGAATGGGTTAAACTGCCATTTCATAGTGCACTATGCCTTTGCAAATTTGGTGCAATACAAATATAGGGTACCACTGAGACATCTGCGCAACAGAAATGAGAAGAATGATCTTATCTATTCACAAAATACAGTGTTCAATTGCAACTCACTAGAGGTGAAAACAGAAGGACAACAAAAACCATTTTGCCCATAAAACAACAAACATATCTATTTAAAGAATATTTCAAGTTCTTCAAACAAAAGAAGCAACAAGAAATAAATACAAGATGTCTCTTCATAACTAGGATTACATCAGGAACTGCTCATTAGACATTCACATCTCAAAAGCTTGTGCCAGCGAACCAATGACACAACCCTTTAGTCTGCTGAAGACCAGTTTGTCAGCACATTCATCAAATCCCAAAACAGAAAGATTCAAATTTCACCCAACACATGTAAAGTCTTTATAAATCAAAAGTACATGTAAAAAGCGACAAAGGAATAACACTGAAATGGCCAAACTCAAAGAACAATAACTTCCAATGAAGCTAAATCCATCAGGCTAGCATTGTGTTTCAATAATTGAGAGAAAATCATCTAACTGTAAAGTACAGGTCAATACTTGTTCAGCCAAGTAATTCAAGTAAGTCAAAGTGCAACCTGTCGTCCTTAATTTCAGTCATATGACATATAATTCAGACCTACTGAGGAAACATTTTAGCCAAAGCTAGATCCGTTTATACTTAATGCCAACATATCTAATAAAAAGCCATATAAGCTTTGTCTGCTGAACGTTCCTTCTTGTTGACCTTAAGCCCAACCATCATGATGGACTGTTATTAATAACCATACAAAACTGTGAGCCCTGTAACATCTCGTGTAATCCCAATATACAGTAAACATTTAGGATGTCGTTGGTTTTAAAGCCAGTGGTTATTCGTGATGAATAACATTAACACTGCCGATAGATCTCGACAAAGTGCAAAGTTAAAGATGGTGAGACAACCAGGTAATATAAACCTACCAGGGTGCTCCCTTTTCGCACGTCCTCCAACCTCTCCAAAACTTGCGCCAAGCTCGGGTCATCAGAGTCCACGAACCATATTGGTGGCGTAGATGGATAAGATTCCTGAAGGTAGCGGAGCACGACATAAACAAGACAGTCATATCAATATATTTGATCGACATTCCTGCGTGTCACCAGTACAAGAAACATAATCTTACTTAAAAACAACAACAATATAAACACAAAAAAACAGTCAAATCTGAGTTGACGACATTAGCATTCCGGAGGCATCGTTAGCCGAATGCTGGGATTGCCTCCAAGACGTTTAACATGGATTTGTCCGATCGACAAATCGCCTGACAACAGAGCTTAGCTCATGTTGACACTGACTAAAGAAACTACATAACACTTGACCCGTAAAGCAGCAGAATGTACAGTTGTAGAGGTAAACTCCTAAATGGTTAGCAAGTTAAGAACCGAACTTCAGCTCGCTAACACCTAACAAGGGAAGTGCACAACTAGCGAAACACTTGTGTTCTCGTCTACTTACCGTAATGTTACAGTGGATAATTAACAGCTTTTCCCCAGTTACATTGAATTGACAACTAAGTTCATCAGGCTTCCAGTCAATTATCCTAAACCGTTCGTGGTTTGGATCAAAAATGGACTCCAAAAACTTCAGTTCGGCCTTCAGCCCCGACACCGACATCTTCCACGCATCTCCGGCTGGGCCGCTGGGGAGGGAGAGAAGTCAGGACTTAGCTTATAGCTAGTTCGAGTAACAGCTGAAATAAACTACAAAGCAGGTCTTAAAATGTACCACGGAACTACGGGCTGCCCCGGTAGATGTGGTGGTTTCCAGTGACAGCTACAATCCCCGTCCGGTGTAATTTCAGCGCTACCGGATAGTTTGCTAATGAAGTGGCTAACGTGAGCTAGCTTCAAGTTAGCATATGAATACAGCGGAGTGCTTAGCAAATGCTAGCGAGCTAGTCCGTTGTTGTTGTCTTTCCGTCTATTGTTGTTGTCTACCTATGATAGCTGCATTTTAAGGCTTTTGCAATGTCCCTTGATCGTTTCCTCACAGCCCCATCGGACAGTTCTTTAATATTTATATGACCGGGAAACTAGCAAAAACTCACAACGACCTGACCTAATATCCCGCTATAAAGATAGTGTTTTTCATCCCGGTTCAACTGTAGCTGGCCTCTAATGGGGTTTAAAGATGGCGTTTGGCAATCTCCCCGTTCCCGCAGAATCCCAGCATTCAGTGCGTTCTCAATTTATTTAAGGATAAGAAATTAAAGAAAAGTTTATGACAAAGGATTACGCGATGAAATCTCAGTGAAGGGCAATGCCTTTCCCTGTGACTGTCATTTTGTTTGCCATTTTCATGGAGTGCGTTATATTTTCAATAGAAATAATGACATTTTACCTACTATATCTTTGGGCAGAAAAATTGCTATTATCTTCTTATATCCCACTGTTTTTGATCATTACCGACCTGTATCAAACTAACCGTTTTTAAGTAAAATTATAGAAAAAAATTGTTTTTATTCAGTTAAATTAGTTTTTGAATATAAACAATATTATGGAAAAAATTTGCTTTATGACAAACGAAGAACTGAGTTAGCCCTTTTTAAAGAACATACCTCAGGTGCAACTTGGATGAACTGAAACTTTCTATCCTGGTTCTACTAAGCGCAGTCTTTGATACAGTAGATCACCAAATTTTATTAAACCTACTCAGAAGTTTGGTGGGCCTTTCAGGTGCTATAAAATGGTTTTACTCTCATCTCACAGATCAACAGTGTTTTTTGTAAGTATGGATCAGGTATGGATACATGCTCCAAGGTCGCAATAAAATCCAGTGTGGGGTTCCCAAAGCATCAATTTTTAGGCCCAATTTTTTTTAATCTGTAAATGTTGCCATTTGGGGATGTCATCAGGAGGCATGGCATTGATTTTCACAGCTATGCTGATGATGCACGGCTTTATACCTTGGTCAGTGAGAATTCTAAGGACAACTGGCGTGCATTATTTTCGTATATATGCACTAGTTCGGCAAGTTAAATTAGTTATATAACAGTTATATAACTCTGCTAAGGGCGTCACCATAGCAACGCCTTAATCAACTGGTTCAGATCAGCTGGCTTTTGACAGGTGAATGAGAGAATCGTGTTGCAGCATGGAATGTTTGTCTAACATGAAAAGTACATCGAGGCAAACATAAAATAGTTCCTATACTTAAACGTATTTAGAAAGTTTTGTGTAAAAAATTATAATTTCTTATGAAATGTTTACCGTGTGGGACCATGGTATAAGCGGGTTAAACAATCGGACACCACAACGCGCAGTTTTAGACTCTGCGTCGTGCATTAAAACCGTATAATGCACGGGTCCTCATTATTTAATCCTTACTTATAGCACTCCTGATGACCTGGAGCCAGTTAATGTCCTTTGAAAATATATTTTACATATAAAGTCAAGGATGGCAGATAATTTCCAACAGTTTAACCAGGACAAAACTGAAGTTTTAATTTTCAGTTCTAAAGACAAGAGAAAGATAATCTTACCAAAATTACAAAACTTTGAACATTCTCAATGTGTGAGAAATCTGGGTGTCCTTTTCAACTCTGAGCTGGAATTTTTTTCCCCACATATTAGAAATGTCACAAAAACAGGATTTTATCATCTTAAAAACATTGCCAGAGTCTGCCCATTTCTCTCCTTTGCCAGCATGGAGGTGGTGATGCATGCTTTCCTTTCTAGTAGAATAGATTATTGTAATGCCCTGCTCTCTGGTCTTCCCACAAAGAGTATTTCTAACCTACAATTACTCCAGAACTCAGTGGCACATATTCTTACGAGGACCAGTTGGCAGGAACTGATTATGGCTGTTTAAAATGGCTCCCCATCTGCTTAAGGATTTGCTCATAGATGTTTTAATGTTCTTGGGCCTTCCTCTTTATTTGACCTTTTAAATGATGATCTGAGGTTTTCTGGTAACAGCCTTTTAGTTGGTCTTAGTTGGTCTTAAAGTCCTCTCTGTTTTTATTGTTTTGTTTGACCCGCGTTCACTGTTTTTATTAACCATTATTTATCTTAATTGATAATTTTCATACCTTATCTGTAATTTTTATTCTTGTTGCTCTTATGTTATCATTATTTCCTAAGGATAATTGATCTTCATTTTATATTTCAACTCCAGTGTTTTCCTTATAGGGATCCACCACAACAATAGCGCCTGCTTGGTCTGCAGCGTTGTTGTTCACAGTGATTGACCTTGTCTGGGTGACTGGGGGTCCTGCACTGCAGCCCTATGCCTGTAGTTTTCTGTATAGAGTGCCAGATGTTTATTTCTGTTGATATTTTTCTGCCTACATTCAGTTAAGAGACAGTAACTAATGGTGCGTTCTATTTGAACTCGGAACTCGGAATTTCCGACTTCCGAGTTGGAAGTTTCAACTGGAACGGCCCC
>JAOXYM010000001.1:27136992-27149766 GCA_028567055.1 Leptatherina wallacei
TTAGCTTTAGCCCGCCTACCTCCGTTAGCTGATTAGCTCCCGTTAGCTCCGGGTTAGCTTTGTTAGCTCGTAGCTCAAAGTTTGAATGGTGTCTCCCAATGAGCTTCTTTTCAGCTCTTCACAAACCTCCCGGATGGTCTGTCCATTCATATTACAGTCATTGATGACTGGTCTGACTGGCGGACCAAACTGCCTGGGCATTGTCATGCAGTTACAACTGCTTGCCGTGGGCAGTAATCCCAGAAATGACCACTGACAAGGAAAGAAGAAGAAAATCCAGCTCATTGATTGGCCAAGACTGAAAACGGCTCATTCATCACAAGCAAACAATGGAGTGACACGAAGTTTCTGCAGTCTTGGGGTTTCTGTTTTTACACAGGATGGTCCATTTGCTTTCAAACTGCAAGTGAACTGAGACGCGTGGTTTTCAAGTGGACCAGAGTTTGCTTCTTTGGTCCACACCAGAGTGCAAACAGCTGTTCATTCTGCTCCATTCGAGTTGTACTATCTGTGAAGGTGGACAGGGATATGTTTAAAGTGGGCCAAACAGTGCCAGTGTGACTGCACTCTGAAAATGCCATTAAAGGCCCCTGTTGGTTTTTATTTTGGGTGTATTTTGAGCATTTTTGGAGGGTGAACAATACCCACTTTTTCTGAAACCACCACTGTCATCATGTCTTACCAAGTAAACCTTTTTTTGTACATTATGATTTATTTGTAAGGAGGTTTTAGTTTTAGTTTTTTTAACTCCTACAGCTGGGGGGGATATGCAGTAATCATTTTCCCTATGTATTGTTGAGGTTTACAAGACATTGTGCTTTACCAAATCATCACATATTTTGCATCTTAACTACAGAATATGTAGAATTAAACACATATACTTGCGGCAAGTCACTCTAATTTGCAATAAAAATTCCTTTTCAAAACTGTTTGTGACTTTGCTCTCCGGATATTCTATTTTAGGGTCTCAGGATTTTAGTTTCGACTCAGAGTATTTGTTAACCTTCCAAGTTTATGAAAAACACACCCACAATTGAAACAATCTTGCTGTAGCTATACAAACTAATGCCCACTTTGTCCAGATGAAGTCACACACAGACGAGTCAAAAACTCTCCACTGCATTCACAGACTATCATAACACTTATATATCCCTCATAAACCAGTGAGATGGGCTGATCATCCTGCAGGCAATGGGACAGTACAGTAGGTGATCAATATCTACACATGAGCTTTAGACTCTGGTGCAGACGCCAAGCACTTCAGGTAATGAACTGCCTGCATGATATATATCCCTCACAGGGTGGGTTTGCAGTGGTGCAACATGGTACTGCAACAGCAGCAATTCTTTGATTAGCCATTTCTCTTCCATCACGCTTCCTTGGCACACAGAAGAATCTTTCACACACATTTTCAAACTGCCTTTGGGGTGCCACCATATACCACCCATGCTCACAGAGCTTATTTTATGTCTGATCTGTGCAAAAAACTTTGCAAGTTATGCTGCTTTTGTGTGAACAAAGCCTTACATGCTTTCCACCTGTTTTAAAGCTCTGTCCTATACTCATCCATTTTCAACTAGTCACCTAAAGGTTGTTAGTCTATAAGCATTGGTCCTCACTCACTGAGCTGGTTTTGTTTTCAGAATCCAATTAAGCTTCCATACAGTGATTAGGATGATTAGAGATGTGAGCAAAGAGCTGTTAATGCTGGCGTTTTAGAAAGCTACAACAACGGGGTCTCTGCATACGTGAGGATAAAATATCTAGGCATCGAAGCAAAATATCTACAATACTAACATGTCGTAACTGAAAACTTCTGTTTGGCTGCTTGTCATAATGTTAGTAAACAGATCTGGTTTGAAATATCAAATACATTACTATACCCAGTTCCTTATTTTCAGAGCTGTTATTATACAAATGGATACTATTCAATGCATCATTCATCTATGCTGAGAGATCTTACTAAAAGTATATATTGTAATGCATGTAGTTGTTGTTCTTTTTACCTATTTACAGTTTGCACTTCACAGTTGCCCATGTTTTAAGTCACTGTCTCAGTTGTAACAATCTTACAGTAATTAATCTTTTTGCATATTCTTGGTTTGGCATGCAATCACTAAATACTACGAAAACACATGAACTTAAGCTGATGACGTTGGAAATTTCATGTCATAAAGTAGAATTTTGGTCAAAATGTTTGATTTAATACAGCAAGATTACATATCTGTATAGTTTCATGGTAAGCTAGCTCATGATAAGGAAACAGCCATTGCATGAGTTAAAAATGTAAGTGACTGAAAAAGAAGGCTACTCCTATATAGCCCAAGCATTTCCAGTCATATTAAAATGCTTTGTGTGGTAACAAAGCTGTTCTGTATGTTTATGTATGTTGCTGCACCTTCATAACTCAAAAAGGCCAGAGAGAAATTTTCCCCAGGGCCTCATTGTTGAAGTTAATAAAACAAGAAAGCTGCCAGCGTCTCTCCTGATATCCGCATATAGATTGTTTGCCTGCTGTACATAAAGTGAAATATGTGTAAATATATTTGATCATTTAGATGATGTTACCAGGGAGTAAGGAAAGATTATATTGCATCAAATTTCTTGTCTGACATTAGTACACACACTGCCTGGCCAAAACAAAAATTGCCACCTGGATTTCACTAAGCAAATAGGTACAAGCCTCCTATATGATAATTACTGCATGGGCGATTATCTTTCAGCTGTAAACAAGTTATTTAAAGCAAATTGATGCAGTGGGTAGCTTCACATTTCTTAAACAACTATGTCAAAAGACACATCCTATTGTCATGAAAAGTTGTTAGTCTATTTGAGAAGGGTCAAATCATTGGCATGCATCAACCAGAGAAAACGTCTAAGGAGATTGCAGAAATGACTAAAACTGGGTTAAGAACTATACAATGCATTATCTAAAACTAGAAGGATAGTAGGGAACCAACATCTTTGAGGAAGAAATGTGGTCAGAAAAAAAATCCTGAATTATCATAATCGGTAATCAGTTTAACCTTTGATGAAATCAAATTGAAGAAAAACAACAGTAGAACTCAGGGCTATGTTTAATAGTAAAAGTAAGAGTATTTCCACACACACAATGTGTAGGGAACTCAAGGGATTGGGACTGAACAGCTGTGTATCCATAAGAAACCCACTAAACAGTGAGGCTAACCACAGAAAAAGGCTTCAATTTGCTAAGGAGCATCAAAATTGGACTCTGGAGTAATGGAAGGTCATGTGGTCTGTTGAGTCCAGATTTATCCTGTTCTAGAGTGATAAGTGCATCAGGGTAAGAAGAAAGGCAGATGAAGTGATGCAGTCATAATGTCTAGTGCCTTTACAAGCCTGTGGGGACAGTCTATGATCTGGGGTTGCTGCAGTTGTTCAGGTCTAGGTTCAGCAACATTATGTTCCCAAAGAATGAGGTCAGCTGACTACCTGAATATATACTGAATAAACAGGTTATTCCATCAATGGATTTTTTCTTCCCTGATGGCACGGGCACATTCCAAGATGACAATGCCAGGATTCATTGGGGGGTCAAATTGTGAAAGTGGTTCAGGAAGTATGAGACATCATGAGAATCACAGAGTTCAGACCCGAACCCCAATGAGAATCTTTTGGATGTGCTGAAGTGGTCGGACTCTCCAATCATCAGTACAAGACCTTGGTGAAAAATTAATTCAACACTGGATTGAAATAAATCTTGTGACATTGCAGAAGCTTTTAGAAACAATGCCACAGCAAATGCTGCCATAATCAAAGCTGGAGACGGTCAAACAAAATATTAGAGTGTGGGACCTTTTCTTTTTGGTGGCGACGTTTTTGGGGGACAAACAGTATATGAGCAACTGCAACATACTGTATTATGGGACTCAAATTCAGTTCACTTCAGTGTAAATCAGATTTAGTTCTTTGTGTGACTGAGATTGTGTTAAAGCCCCCCCACCCCTTTTTGGAACAAATAGCTAATTAATTGATCTGCCTATCAGTTAAAACATATTGGATAGGATCCTATTACTGATCCTGGGCTTGAATCCAGTATGCAGACAAACTTCCTGCTTTCCAATCAGTAATTGTACTGTAGATGTTGAGCATTTCACAGCATGTCTCTGTAAACTGTCACCACTAATATAATGAAGCGAACAGCCATTTAGAAAATGAACTGGCCCATGGCTCATTGAGCAATCATGTTTCACCACTTATGACAGAACTGTAGTTCACTGCATCTTCAAAGTCCATGCACATAGTCTGTTGCATCAGTTCAAATTTCTTGTGGATGCAAATCCTTAAGTAAAGAATGCAGGTTGTAACAGAAAAATATACACACAGATCTGAGGGGACATATATGAAATTAATTTATTGGTCATCATGGAAAACATGTGTATGATTACTATAACATTATAGTGAAAAATCATCTCCAATTTTAGTTTTTATTCCTATCAGCTTTTGTATGTCTTTTGAAAATTACATATGAAGGGGGAAAAACAATCTGAGACAACTTAAGAGGTTTTGCAATTAATAACTTTGTCTAGTTTCACATGTATGCTTGACTAAAATATTCTAACAAAATCATGATTAATTTAAAGTTAATGCTGTCTGTGTCATAATTTTGAAGTAAAAACACCCCAACATATTGTGTATTTCCTTCCTTGGTCTTGTTAACTCCAGCCTGATAAAAATCAATAATGGGTGAAAACCTGATCAGCTCATATTGATCTACTTGCAATGATCCAAAGCAGAGGTCTTTGGGGTTCAAATTTACAACCCCTGGAGAGTCCTTGGGCCTGGTCTTCATGCCTGATACAGGCCCTTGACTGGTCAGTATAATGACGTTTTAAGCAGCCTGGTGACTGTAAATCTGCTATGCTAAGATTACACTCTTGCTGGCCTGACTAGACCCCACCTCAGTAAATCTCACATCCTGGAGCAGAGAATTATTTATTGTGCTCTAAGAAATGAGAAGTCAGAAAGTGATTTCAAGTCCCCAAGACCTCCAAGTTGTGCTGGTTGGAGGAGATCTAAGTCCAGATGAGATAACCAACATCAGTACTTGACTTGGGTAATGTTACAGAGATGTTATTCTCATGCTGATATGTCAAGAAGCAAATGAAGTAGAAAAACAGTCGTTATGGAATTCCCGATGTGAGCCTTTTAAATTATTTCTTGGTGTGCATTTGTCGTTCCGTTTGTAGCCTATAAGGGTTACTCTTTTTCACTGAGGGTGTGGGCGGGGGGGCAACATAGGTCACAGAAATAAATATGTTAAAGCTACACAGATAGGATTACCTTCTCTTCGTTTTCTTGTTTCAAAATAAGTACAACCTCTTAAGTGTACATAGACAACAGTATGGGGAACCCATCATGTGAGACAGCAGCTGCGCTGGTGTAAACTTGCTGTAACTGATCACAGACCGGCTACAGGTCCTGCAGGACTCGCAGGGAGCAGAGAGAGCAGCGCGCCAGGGGCACGGTGCTGTACGTTATAGGGGAGTCCCGTGAGGCTAGTGGAAGCTCGGTGGATTTTTTTTTTTTTATAAGGTGGGTGGTTGAGAAGTAAGCTCACGATGGGGGCAACAGGAATCAGCACAGTGCTGCTGAACTTACCAAACCGGCATGTCCGATAGAAAGAGCGCTGAACAACGCACCTTTGGAGCTTCACCACTGACGACTCCCGCGGACCAGATGGTGCCTTCAAAATGACTCCGTCTCTCTTCATCCTCGCATACTACTTTTTCGCTTTGATTCATTGTAAGTGTGTCTTTCTATTTCATTCTGTGTTAATGAAGACAGTAGTAGCACGCGCCTTTGTATGTACGCGTGCGCGTCAGCTCCACTTTTTGGAGTCTAAAGTGTTTCTGCAGAGATTAATTTTCTCTCAGGTCAGTGTCATGAAGCTCAACTGCAGATTCTGAATATGAGAACAGCGGCTTTAGTGCGTGGAGAGAGAATGGTCAAAGTTGTGTTTATTTAGGAAATTTTTGCTAAATATTTTCTAAAAAAAGTAACAGATGATGTGAAGTAATTTTGACATTGCCTAATTTCGAGGCAATTTTATGAGTCAAACATTCAATTGTGGCCTGCAATGACCAAATCAAGTTATCACTTCCCATTTGAGGTTTTAATAAAGGCTGATTATTATTAGGTAGTAACAAAAACAATTAAACGTACTAACATCCTTTTTCATGAATTCTTTAGGATCTTAAATTTTACTTGGTAAAATGCATAAGGTTCACACTTTGATTCAAGGATATGTCGAAATACATGAAATTAAAATGCCCCCAGTGTAAAAATGTTGTCAGTTTGATATAACATTTGATTGATGTGTCTTCATTAGTAGCAAAGAAAAACGGCCTTTGTACTTCTGCTTTGATCTACATAGAAACCCTTACACAGAGGAACACATGAATTCAATGGTTCATTAATGCAGATTATTATAGGAAATGGACTATAAGAGTAAAAGATGAAACATTTTTTGGTTCTTTTGCACCTATCATTATAGCCTCAATTCTCCAACTGTATAACATTTTTGTGGAATGATGGTTTTTGAGTGTTGTAGGGAATGACCTTATCAACTTCAAAACGACATAGAATTGTATTAACACGCCTGACCTCACTCTCAATCAGTGTAATGTCAATGCAACACTTACAAGAGGCTCATTTTGCACATTAAACCTGCACACTACAGTCCACACACAGCAATGCTCTACAGCAAGAGTGGCTGGTTTGCAAGTGGCCTTCACCCTTGGGGAAGGAAGAGCTTGTTTGACCCTGTTTTCCAAGAGCTTTGACAACACGCCATCTGTTGATGATTCTGTTGAAGTCCCGATGGGTGGGACCTCAGCCAAGTGACTGACAAAGGCATAGTCATGGCAGCATATGCTGACCTGTGGGGGACTACCATCCGTCGCTACACCACACCCTGCAAATCTGCAGGAGTCCACAGTCTGGTAATGACACACACTGTTTGATTCTTAGTAAGACTGTTACTAAAACCACAACATTACAAAGCTTTACAGAAGGCCCATTTGATGAATCTTTGTTGCTAAAAATATAGCCCTGCAATACGTTGATAACAGCAGTGCTTTGTCTTCAGTGGGCCCATTAGTAAGAGTCTCACCTCATTGGAGTGTTCCCCATGAGTTTGTTGATTCAGCTCCTCCAATCTGTTTGGCTGCAGTAATATGCATCTACATGTTAAGAAGATGGAAAATGTAGTGTCACATACATCAGTTCTGCTCCGGATGAGAAGAACCAGTCATCTGTTTTAATCAGGCTTGTCTTCAGCCGTGACTTGAGTGTCATTTATCAGGACTGGAGCTTTATGTGTGTTTTTCTATTTTCTCATTTTAAAGACATTGTGGTTTTTGCTTTAAACATAGATTGTACAAAAGCAGAATTATTAAAAGTTGCAAAAAAATATCTACCCTTATCCTGAATTTAATTACATTATGTTACATTTGGAAAATGACTTTGGGATCTTTGTAACATTTCAGCATCATTTCCATAAAATATTAATCCATGAGTTTTTTTTAATGGCAGCTGCTGCCTATTTTCAGACTCACAGAGCAATACATGTGATTTGTTTGTGATTTAATGTTCACATATTTGTCTGTTCCAGTGGAGGTGTGTCGTTGAACAAAAACTGAGAATGATGCAAAACCTTAAAAGAACTTCACTTAATATTTTGAGATTTGAAAAACCCAATTGTGAAGGTTTTCAATGGTTAGATAAATTGAGTTAATATTTAACCCGCATATAGATAGATATAGCTGCAGTAAGCTATGAAGACCTACACCAATCTCATCATCAATATCATTTTCAAACATTTTGTTCCAAAGCAGGTCTCAGTTGCCAAACAACAGTCTTCCTTCCTAACAGCAACAAATTAACTGTCTGTGTGTGTCTCTTTTTTCATATCTGATTTGTAGAATTTCACTATAAACTCTGGATTGTATAAAATAATAGCTATTTAACTACAAAAAGGGTTTCATGTGAGTACATCTGGAACCAATTTCAGTCCACCCAGTCATTTATCCACAGCTTTATAACAGATGAAAAGATTTGATATAGCAAAGGTTTGTCTGGAAACACATACTGTAAATGTTTATACACAGTTCCCTCGTGAAAATAATTGTTGAACTAAATTGTGTCACCAGGTAGCAGTAGTGCTGAGTCAGAGGAACGTTTAATGAACTGGCTGCTGGGAAAAGACCGCTACAACCCACTCATTCGCCCGGCCGTCAACAGGACTGCAAGAGTCACAGTGAAGCTGCAAGTGTCTCTAGCCCAGCTCATCAGTGTGGTAAGGGAGCATTTACTTACCCATGAAGATATGAGTAAATTTATTCATGTGCATGAATATTTTCTTTGTGGGAGAAGGGGGGGAGATGATGAGGGAAACAGGAAAAGAAAGACAGAGTGAAAGAAGGAGGATGATGGAAAAGACCACGCAGGAACCTTTGAGAATGCAGTTAATTATAAAGCGGCCTCTCCTTCTGGGCTATAATTCTAAATGGATGGATGAAGTGGAAAATAGATCCGGTCAGCTGTGATCTCTGCCTCTGTCATGCCCAGATTGAAACTTCAGCACATTGGATTAAAAGAGGCCATAAAGCTGTTTTAGCCACAGTGTTCGGGGCTTCTTGCTGATTTACAGGATAGGCTCCTTCCAGCTGCAGACCAGGACAGGAAAGTCATTCACAGCCTCAGTTTATGAGTTTGCATTGCGCCCTTTGGGGTAATTGTCATACGGTATCACTTTATTGGAAGTGTATGTTGGGATGAAAAAGCAATCAACAAATATGTTAACACGTATACTGAAGGAAAAATATGAACCCGCTGTCTTCCCATTGCAAAGCCTTAGGTTTTGTATTTTTGCTGTTGCCATCTTCCTCACTTGAATGGTGGAAGCATAACAAACAAAATACCAGCTTAAAAATAAAAGGGAAACAAGTTATATAGACCATAAAATCATCGGGAATATGTTTTCTGGGTGAAAAACCAGATGAACTGCGATTTCTTTGCCAATTCTTTACAGTCTGACATCTTTTTGTAATCACAGGAGTCAGATGTGACTTCTGTGCAAATGGATGCAAACTGGACATTTTATTATGATACCCATTATGAAATTGCAAAAGTAATGCATTTCAGGTCAAGTTTTTTTTTTGTATCTACCCCAAGTTTTTTTTTATTTTTATCACCTCTCATCAACTGGCAAGGCAGACAAAACACAAGTCAAACCTGTAGTAAATGTCTAGTAAATGACTAGATATATTTATCCCTAACCCTAAAGAAGCAGTTTCTAATGACAAAGCTTTGTTTCTCTCTCAGTGTAGATGGTTGTATTGGTGCTTGAAACCTTTATGGATGTAAATTTGTGCCTAATATGTTCTTTTTCAGAATGAAAGAGAACAGATCATGACCACTAATGTTTGGCTCACTCAGGTAAGTGTTATAAAGCTCAGCATCACATTCTCCAAGAAGCACTTGGTCTTAGTAAATGTCCTTACCCCCGAACTTGAATTGCACCATGTCCATTCTTCTTCTCTCAATGTGGAACAAACTGCTTTGGTAATTGTTCTTCAAACATATTTCACTGATAATGAGCCATGTAATTAGAAATGAGCTGGGATTGAGTAAGTGCAGTGAAATCAGACTTGATGACCAGGCCCCTTTGTCTCTCCAGCACTGGGTTGATTACAGGTTATCATGGGACCCTGCAAAATACGAAGGTATCGACAAGCTGCGTATTCCTTCCAGACACATTTGGCTCCCGGACATCGTCCTGTACAACAAGTAAGTTTCTTTGTGATGATTTATTTCCAAAAGATTTTATGTATACAACATACTGTAAATATTGTCCTCTGATGTACAGTTTATTCTAGATTTCTAGACTCTATTATTGCAATACACCTGAGATTTAAAGTGAAGTGCCATCTAAAAAGTCATTATACTAAAAATGGTAGTCAGCAGTCTCTCTCCATAATCATTCCTCTGGAATCTGCCAATTCAATATGGTTCCCAAATGACTTACTTAATTCTCTGCAGAGTTCAAGTAAGATGGAGGTTTCAATCTTTACCAAATGCATTTTGGTTTAATTGAGGATTGAAGTGTTGCTAGCTCCAGAATTGAACTAGTAACCAATGATAGCAATGTAGACGGCACCTTAAGGCCTACTGACAAGCTCTTCTGTTTACTTTTTGTCTTCTCTTCATGTAGTGCTGATGGGACCTACGAGGTAACAGTCTTCACCAATGCCATTGTCCTTTTCAATGGCAGCATCAACTGGCTTCCTCCAGCCATCTATAAAAGCGCCTGCAAGATTGAGGTCAAACATTTCCCCTTTGACCAGCAGAACTGCACCCTCAAGTTCCGCTCTTGGACATATGACCACACAGAAATTGACTTGATCTTGAAGTCTGAAATGGCTAGCATGGATGACTTTACTCCCAGTGGAGAGTGGGATATCTTGGCACTGCCTGGCAGACGGACCGTCAACCCTCTGGATCCCACTTATGTGGACCTCACATATGACTTTATCATCAAGAGGAAGCCCCTTTTTTACACCATAAACCTTATCATTCCATGTGTTTTGATCACATCTTTGGCCATTCTGGTCTTTTATCTGCCTTCAGACTGTGGTGAGAAGATGACCCTCTGCATTTCTGTCCTCCTGGCTCTCACAGTGTTCCTGCTTTTAATCTCAAAGATTGTTCCACCAACCTCATTGGATGTGCCTCTGATCGGCAAGTACCTGATGTTCACCATGGTGCTGGTTACCTTTTCCATTATCACCAGTGTGTGTGTGCTCAACGTGCACCACCGCTCTCCAAGCACTCATACTATGCCTTCCTGGGTCAAGTTGGTATTTCTTGTGAAACTGCCTGCCTTACTCTTCATGAAACGGCCTCACAACTACTCTGCACGTCAAAGACTACGTCACCAGCGATGCCTACGGGCCAGGAGAGCCATTTTGGGTCTGGGTTACCCAGTTGCTCCCAAAACAGGTTTTATTTTGTCATCTTCTGCATTACTGTCCTCTGACTCTGCCTTCTCTACTCCAGGACATAAAAATGTAACTCCTCCGATGGGATACAGCCACAGCAAAAGAAAAGGGGACTTACGCTCCACTGATTATCTTCTCAGTGGTTTCACTTCCACCCAAGACCTCCAAAGAAGCAACTCAGACTGGGCTGCTGATGTCCAGGAGGCAGTGAACGGTGTGCGCTTTGTGGCTGAGCACATGATGGGAGATGATGATGATCAGAGTGTATGTATCCACATTCAAACCAAACATTTAGTTGAATCCATGTGGTGTTGTGTAAAAGGTCATTTTTATCTTACCACTAAATCATTTACACATTTTACATATTAAAGATAAATTTAGCCTTGAAGATAATCCAGGTATCTTTGGAGTGATAAAAAATAAATGAGTTTGAAATAATTATTCTTTGTAAAAGCAATCTTAATACAATATGGTTGTTTTGTTTCTGGCTTAAATTTTTCACTGATAAAAGAAAAAATTAAACTTTTTTCAAATAAAAACAAAACATTCTCATTATAGCTGCAGCTTGAACATTTACTGTTTTTAAAATTTTTATTATAATAACATTTCAGAGTTGTTCTTTTTCTTCTTTTTGTAAAAAGAAAATTAGCCAGTGGTTATTGATCTCCATAGACTTGTACTTTTCCATCATGCACTCTTTGTGAGCATGAAAGTAGAAGTAAGAGCACGATGCATTTAAAACTGAGACCACAGAAGCCCTGTCAACTATACTGCTGTGTTCATATCACTTTCTAAAAAAGGAAAAAAACAACCCACAACAAACAAATAAAACATTTGAGAAAAAAAAAACACAAATACTACCACTGGCCAGTGAAGCCTTGAAAATTGGCTGAAAATAAAATAAATATGATTTATGTAGAAGGCCATCTCAGAGACAGAAATTGGAGCCATTGACTTTTTTTTTCAGCTAGGTGATTACCCTAGCTTAGCACAAAGCTTGGCAGCAACAAGTTAGCAGCTTGCTTGACTCTTTCAAAAGTTAAAAAAATTTAATTGCCAACTAAGAAACAGATTTTTGATTTATTTTATTTTTTTAGATTTTTCTCCTTATTGTAAAAAACAGCAACAGTATATTATCGTTTCTTCTACCTGCAGTCTTTATTTTAAGCTACGCTAATTGGCTTATAGTTCTAAAACTGTAAACAAACATTTTGGCTTCAAAGCTAACTTGGCAATCACAAATGTTTTGTGGGTTATTTATTGATGCAGTAACAATTATTGTACACCTTGTGACCCTTGAGGTGCAGGAGGGAATACTACTAATCACAAATAGTGGTTACGACCAATGGGGGTAGTCTGTAGTTAGTCGATTGCTTTAATAACAAATCAATCAAACAGGGAGGGAACCAGGAATGAGAAATTTGTTGTCTCAAAATCTTAGGAAAGTTTATGACAGTGGGGTGAAAGGGTCAACAGCTCTGTCAGTGTAAATTTCATGAGTCCATTACAGGAATATATGTTTACAACATGCCTATTCAGGTCTACGTTACAGTAGAATAAAAAGGAATATATAAAACTATTAGTTTCAAATTCAATCAAATAAGCAGTCGTTTATTTACTAATGGCATTTTTAAATCAAACACCTTTGTTAAGTTTTTTGTAAAAATCGTACTGCATTTCTATCTATCTATCTATCTATCTATCTATCTATCTATCTATCTATCTATCTATCTATCTATCTATCTATCTA
>JAOXYM010000001.1:27149866-27165777 GCA_028567055.1 Leptatherina wallacei
ATCTATCTATCTATCTATCTATCTATCTATCTATCTATCTATCTATCTATCTATCTATCTATCTATCTATCTAATTTCTATATCTTTGCAGGTGATAGAAGATTGGAAGTATGTGGCCATGGTGGTGGATCGTATGTTCTTGTGGATATTTGTGATAGTGTGCGTGGTGGGCACCTTGGGCCTGTTTCTGCAGCCTGTCTTCCAGACGCAGATTGTTCCCAACCAGCAGCCCAGCTCAGAGACCCCTCGCATGTGATGAGCATCGAGGAAGGCAGAACGCCTTCAGGGCTTTCATTACAAGCTGTTAGGATAAACAGTTATAAGGGCATCCAGTTCAGTAAAAGTCTTCTTAATGTTTGTGTGTAGACCGGATCCAGTGACGTAATGACCTCTGTGCCAAACCCTCTCAATTCTAGTTGGTAAACAACTAATGTGTGCATCAGTAGACCAAATAATATGTTTTAAAATGGATAAAGGTCCTCTTAATATTTAAAACCATTTGGGATTAAATAATAAAACCTTGTTTGGAAAAAAATAGGCATTTCAGCAATGGACTTAGAGTTTTGCACAGTCACTGTGGAGTATTTCTCACATCAGAATTAACATTCTCATAACTATTAGTTCAAACTCCACAACAATTAGTCAGCTGTGCACAACAGAGTAGCATTTGTCATTGCATTGATGAAATTGCAAATGCTTTTGGACATGTAGCTTTTGCTTTCATCCAATTCTCTGTTATTTCATGAGATTATCATTTGTTTTCATCATATCAGTCAAAATTAATTATACTTCCAACGGCAGAATAGTCAATCTCCATAAAGCTGATATCCTTGTTTCATTGCTTGAGTCATTACATACAAAAGAGTTAAACTAGTTATCAAAATCTGTCAGGCAGATTTTAAACATTTCTTTATAATATTTTCCTGGAACATCTTGATGCACAGGAGTGATTTATTATGTTCAATTACATACAGTACAGTAATATGTACTGTTACAGTAGTATATTGTTTACAGTTGTGCACAACTCTACCCAAGGGTTGATACTTTACGTTTGTTCTATAGAAGTGACTGGAGGGTTGTTGGATTTTTTTCATTATTCTGTGAATAAATTATTATAAGATGACAAAGAGCGTATGAAGTAAAAAATGTTAAACAAATATATTCTGTGTCATTTATTCAGTTACCCTGTTAACAACAGTAACCTGTAACTACTATAGTTTTCAGATGGCTATACATCCAGTGTGTAATGCTGTCTTGGGCATTTTCAGGTTGTGTCTCCAAGATTGGACTTTTTTGCAGTGAAAAACACTCACAGATCAGACCGTCACAATGAAAACATGACTAAGCCATTTCCTTGTTCGTACTCAATGGCGACAGGACTTTTCCTTCTGATGGTTCTGACAGTTTCATTGACATAAATAGTTGCTTTTGAGGAATGAACTATCCATTTTTAGCAAGGCACATACTTTTGCAGGTTATCCACTAGGTTCTGCAGTTTGTACACACACATAAATTCTATAACTTCTGTGCAAATGTTAATTCGGTTGTGAGAAATTCATCAAAGCGAATGAGACAAACGAATACATCGCACAGAGGTCCTGAAAATGTTACATCTACAAAGGACAACAGCAAAACTGGACTGAGTGTAGCTCTCACTGCACTCCAGTATGTTAAACTCTTGCAGATATATACCTTACATGACAAAGACATGTCTGCTGTTGTTGATGTTGTTTAATTTCTGATTTGTGTTACCGTGTCACTGAAATATAATAAAGACAAATTTGTGTCCTCTTGTAGTCTGATTAAAAGTATAAAATGGCTACAAAAGTCTTAAAATTGTCACAGTCTTGCCAAAGTGCTTTTCTAATCTGTTTTGCCGGTAATAAAATCTGTACTCTTTGCCATTATGCTCATTGAAAATGTGCCAGGTGGAACATTTTATCATATAGTAGAGACAACCATGCACTTTAGATATGAGAATATGCGACCATGCAAAAAGAAAGTTGTTGATACTACAAGACTGCTGAAGCTGGCCTTGATTACAATTTCTTGAGCTCCAAGTACTTTTAGGGACTCCTTAAGCCTGACGCAGTAATACTGCCTGAGGAAAAGTACAAAGGTTTTACATTTTTTAAGAAAAGATAACATAATCTGTTAATAGCCACTATTTTAGGTCTTTACATCTGGGTTGATTTTTGACCATTTTTTAAGATGATAAGCACACACATGAATGTAGCTTGACAAAGTGCATGAGCATATACACACAGTCACACTGAAGGTTTATTACTCCATAAGCCGTGCTGACTTGGCTCATTATGGATTCTGCAGAATGTTCTTTTGTGAGATCTTCCTTTAAATCAACAGATAGCGGCCCGTACTCGAGTCAGCGGACAGACTTGCTGCACTTTTGTCCTGCAGCTTAAAGGTTTTTGTTTTTGAACCATTTTCTGTTTTGTCTTTTTTTCCTTTAACCTCACAATGAAAGCAGGACATTATGGTGATACTGTTTGCATTTTTACCAAAAATATCACCGGTTACAATTTAAACAAAACTGTAAGTCTCCAACAAGGAGTGAAAATTTAAATGAATATGTAAATCTGCTGGATTATCTTTGCATGAGTTCTTTTAGAGCTGTTTGTCAATAAACACACTTTTGTAAAATGACTGGACCCCCAGCCAAGTGTAGATGTACAAACAGTCCAGAGGTCTTCATTTTATCTTGTGTGGAGGAAAACCTTTTTGAAAGTCAAGTTTGCTACATTTTTCTTTTTATTCATGTGCAGTGTAGATCTACATGTAAATCATCTTTCTCCTTTTAATGGCTCCATTTCAAATAGTTCAAGTATATTTCCTCTGGGAAAGAGGCATTATCTGAGGACCCTTCAGTGTGGTTGTTGTTCCCTCCCTCCCCTTTTTTTTCTGCTGAAAGACAGTATACTGGATCACATTACCGTCCAAAATTGGCAAAAATACAACTCTAGACTGAGAAAGAGGAGAGCATCAAAGACATTACTACATCCTTACTGATGTATCTTTTAAAAAGGAAATGAAGAGTATGTCATAAACCAAATAGACAAAAAATGAATAAGTAAAGAAAAATCTGTTATGCTGAGGGCCTTTCAAGCCCCAAGCCAGTGGCACAGGAGCACATGATCTTGTTTGAAGTCTATGTCTTAATTTTATATGAATGTTTATGTGTGAAAAACGTCAACAAATACCACCTGGGTCTACTGTCAGCCCAGTGAAAACTGAACATTTAATGCCATGACTTCTAATGTTATTTACTATATTTCTATCCGTCAAACAGCTCCTGTTAGTGCCAAAGAAAGCAAATTTCATTTGAACCTACTGCACTTTTCTTCCTTTCTCTCTCTCTTTCTCTCTCTCTCTCTCTCTCTCTCTGATTTGCCCCCCTTTCGTGCTGCTAAAGGATATTTTGATATCTCACAAGATTTTCAGATTGGAAGTTCTCTTTTGTAAAATCAGAGTTAAAAGGCTTGTTATGGAGCAAACTCTCACCTGTGAACTGTATCTCTTACTTTGATTTGTGAATATAGGTTTCTTTTCTTTTGTTTCTTTTGCATTGTGCGACTCCTTTCAGCCAGTGAGCGGTCGCATGCCTCAGCGTGGCTCTGCCTCCCTCCCCCTACTCTCTGATTTTGTCTGCAGCTGCAGACGCGCTTTCACACTTTCTACTTTCTCTCCGTGAGGGCTTCACGGAGCTCTGCTGCCGCTGACCCCAGATTCATTTGACATCTGTCAGTTGAAACACAATGAATGCCAGATTTTGCTTCATTGTTCCCTGCTGCTGGTTTCTTTTGTATCTTCTATCAGGTAAGTAATGTCTGCTTTTTTTGCTTTTTTTCTAACATGGCATCTTACTTACTTGTTGCTTTATATATCACACTTATATTGTTATGGTTCTGCTTATAATATCACAAATAAGCCTAATAGTGATATTCTTGGCAGTTTACCTCTAGAAAATTCCTTGCATTTAATGCATTGAATGAATTAAATAATCACTTATTTAAACCTTTTTAATTTAAATAAACGTAAGAGTGCTTTCATGTAGCTTGGGGTTGCTATTCATCAGAACAACTGCTTGTATTTGTAATGTTGCCAGATGTTATTTTTAGCATGTAACTTTGGAAAAACAGCAACAATTCCATAAAAAAAAATCAAATCTGGAGTTGTGCCATGTGAATAATAGAGCAGTAAATGATCCATGTCTGACATTCTGCTTTGGTGCAGGAGGCATATGTTCAGAAGCGGAGCATAAGCTCTTCTCTGTGATATTCTCGAACTACAATCAGTACATACGACCAGTGGAAAATGTAACTGACCCAGTCATTGTGCAGTTTGAGGTGTCCATGTCACAGCTGGTCAAAGTGGTAAGTGGCCAAAAGGTTTTTCTCTTTTTCCTGTGCTGATGTTTAAAATGTCTTTTATTTATAGTCAAACCAAAATTACTATATTCAAATGAACACTATCTGGAAAAATGAAAAACAATTTAAGCTTGATGAAAGGCTCAGAATGTTTTGCTTTCACAATTCTGAAGAATAGTTTGTGTGTTAACTTGTTAACTTTTGTGGACAATGACGTTTTAGAAAGGAACAGAATTGGGATGCAATCTTGGACACCTGCGACATTTGCTACCAATGCCCAGCAGCCCCTGGTTTATAAACCTGAGGAGGGAACTAGACAAAAACAGGGGCAGAGTGGCTGTCTGGCTAAGACAAGATGGGAAATGTCAGCTGTTTGAGTGGCTCTCAGGTTAGGCAGCCTCCATGGTCATTGCCACATCTGATTAGCAGCCCTGATTTTAATAGTGGATTTTGCTGGAGTTTGTTGATTGCAGAGCGGCGTACCAGACGGAAAACACTCGGGACACTTGCTTGACTCAGACAGATCCAGGGAGTGATAACCAGTTTCATTCACAAATGCACAGCCTCAGATGTATTTTATACTGCTCTGTCTTAACGTAAACACTTTCAGCATTTTTCCAAATCAAAATTTTCTAAGTTCATAAGTCAAAATGTTTTACACTGAAGGAAAACCAACATATTTTGTGTAATTCACTTTTTCGATTTATTGCTTGGCTGAAAAAACCAGAGGCTGTATGTTTTAAACAATCAGCTAATATATCAGGTAACATTGTTCAGATCTAAGGCAAAATGTCAGGCAATACTTTGCTATTGTAATAGCAATAATATTTCACCACCTGTAATTACATCCATATGGCTTTTTTTCATGCAATTTCAGAAGCTGATGTATAATCACACACTGTCAAGCTCATCCTTCATCAGTCTTCCTTTACCCCTCTCGAAGCAATATGAATTGTCTTCTCAAGGGACTTAAAGATCTATTAAGAACCTGTCTGGTTCAAGAGAAGAAAAAGGTGGGGGTGGGGGGGAATATTTTGTTATATTTTTCCAAACTCTGGAAACATCACTGATGTTGTTTCCAGGTACATTAAGTTGATATATGTTAAAAATTTGCTTAGCATAGTAGGCCACTCAGCTCCTGCTGCTGATGGATGACTATTTCCCTCTAGCAACACCTGGTGCTCCTAACTCGAATGCAATTGGTATTGGTTCGCCTACACCAATTACAACATGACTATATGAGCTCATTTAGACCATCAATATCTCATTGGCTGGTCTGCTTGAGTCATCATTCCATAATCAGGGACCAGACTCCTTGGGCATTGGCAGTATGTGTTTTGTTAGTAAAGGCTGTGTTTTTAGAAAAAATAGTTTGGCATTTCGGAAATAGGTTCATTGATTCTTTTGTTTTTTTCATTAAATGAAAACATTGAAACTGTTCACATGTTTCTTTCATTTATATGAAACCAAAGTCAGGAGCTTATTAGGTTAGTTTAGAGTGACTTCAAAGCTGCTTACTTGACACATTATAAAGTGTTTTGTAATAAAAAATTGTAGGATGGAAAAAAACAAACACCATTTAATTTTACATCCTATTCAAAAACATATAAAAAAATGCAAGCGAATCACCTGATCTGAGTCGATATATTCTGATTGATTTGGTGACAAACCACATGAGATGTTTGTTGGCATTAAAAGTTCGATTAAACTTATGGTCTCCCAAAGATAATCAATATATGTTATACAGGAGCCATCAGTCCACCTGTGTTTACCATAGATTCTATGAGCTCTCCTATATAGCAAATGGTCACATGAATGGTTAATGTTATGCACTGGGTCATGAGATTGGTTCATTCACGGTCTAACTCACACATAAACCTGACCTCCACAGCTTCTCTCCCTCTTTCCCCTCCCCAGCCCCTCTGCTCCAGCTTTACCACTGAGCTGTTTGAATAAAAGTTAAGGCTGTGCTTCAACCTTCTGGCTCCAGCTGTCATGTGTGTTATGCTCCAGGCGTGGAGGACACAGGTGCGCCTCTGTGAATCCTCATGTCTGGCATACACTGAGGCCTAACCCTGCTGAAAGCACACAAACAGCTCTCAGTGGTGAATTACATGATTGCCTCTGACAGCAATCTTCCAGTTCTGACTGAAAATGTTAATATTAATCCTTTTTTGTTTGTTTGTTTGTTAAAATGTCTTCATAATCAAATGTATCATGTTTTTTAGGATGAAGTCAATCAGATCATGGAGACCAATCTGTGGCTCAGACATGTAAGTTTATAGTGCATGACTGTGAAAATAGACCTTGAGCAAGGGCATCAAATATGGATCCAGACTGCTGTCATGCATGATTCTTTGGAGCTAGACTGACAAGATGAATTATGCATAAGTAAGCTGTTTAAATACACTGATTGTTGTAATGCTAAAAGGGAAAATATAAATGCATTTAGATTTCATTTTAATGTTTTTAATTTATAATCCTGCAGACAGGAAAAATACATACCTTTTATTTCTGTAATGGAAAACATCAAAGCTTCTGCATCAAAATGAACTTAAAAGTTTTAAACCTGGCTTAAAGTCCTCTAATTGTACAAAACAAGGGTTCCACACAATTAAAGCTAGTGTATACAAGCATTGAACAGCTTGATGCTATTTTACCACATGGTGTCTCTGCTCCCATAATGCATAGTGCATTGAACCCAGTTTAAGGGGAAATAGGGCAGGGCAGGTCTGCAGATCCTATTTTTTTCAGCAAATTTCTTCTGTGTCACAGATATATTTCTGCTGAAGAACTGAGCTGTAGTTACTATTTGGTGTTAAGAGTAGATTCATTGTTCAATTCAATTCAATTCAATTCATTCAATTCATTCAATTCAATTCAATTGTTCCTCTTACTTTAGAATAATATCATTTGTTGTATTTGTATTTTTTCCCATGTGTCTATGTGTGTTTGGAAAAATCTTAAAGTACCATGGTGATGAATACTGTATTCCCCTTGCTGATCATCCCAATTTGACAAAACACTTTAGATATATACAGTTTCGTAATTAAGTGAATTATTTACGGCACTCTGAGGTTACCTTAATATTGCAGCTTCATGAGTCTCACAGGAATCACTGTCCCAAGGAGAGGGTCAAACAGTGGAAAAAAGATCCATAAAACACTCACAGTGTGTGATGAGATCTCATCGATCTCACCACACACATTACAGCATAAGTTATGTTGATATTTCACATTATAGGAAATTATGACTTTTAATTGCTGTTATGAACGGCCCAATACATTTAAAACCAATCAGGAGTTTCCTTTACACAGTTTACCTGACATTTTGCACAAACTATGCTTTTTGAAGGATGCATCCTAGGAATTGTTTTCCCTGCTGTCAGTTTCTTGGCAAATTCAACACACGTTCTTGAAAATCAACTGTTTCTTTAACCCCATCGTGAGATAGCTAGTTTGTGCTCATGAGTGAAATATTTCTGAAACAGCTGTGCCAAAATTTGATACACATATTCAAGTTCCCTCTGGATGAATTGGAGGACTTTTTGGTGAACCTTTAACCTTTCACCACTGTCAAGTCAAACTTTTCATTAGGCTGAAAGTCACAGGCGTGCTAACATGCTAACTGTGAGTTAACACATTGCTTAAAGCAGTATATCCCAACCTGGGGTCCGGGACCCCCCCGAGGGGGTATTTCGAAGAGCACAGGGGATCCCCAAGACTTTGAACATTCAGACCCATTGTGATTAATGTCCACACATTGTCCCTAATTTAAGAAATAAGATTAAGGTTCTAAATTGTTAATTTAACTTTGTCTTCATGGAAAGACAGGACTCAGCCAGAATACAGTATTTATGGTGAAAATATCACTTTTGAAAGCATAAAACCAAACATGGTTTTAGCACGGGGTGGGGCAGGGGGTTCACAGCTTTTTAGTATTTGCATGAAGGAAGTCCTCAAGGAAAGTAGGTTGGGAACCACTGGCTTAAAGCACACATAAGCCCAGTTTAACATGGCTGTAGCCTGTATTTTTTGTTATATTATGGACTGCAACTTCTAAATTTGAGTTTTATCTAGTTATATTTACTCACGTATGTGTTGCAAATTGATGAAAAATAGAGTAGTCATTATTTTCATTTTCACAAGTTCAGCTAACTGATTTTCCTCATTTCTCAAATCATTGTGACAAATAAGGAAACCTTGTGAAACTGCTTATTTGTGCTTTAAGCAAGATGTTAAGTCACAGTTAGCATGTTACTATATAAATGAATGAAATGAAATGAAATGAAAATGAAAAATACTTTATTTATCCCTTTTGAGGGAAATTGTTGAATAAATGAGTTATTGTAATTTTTTTTCTTAGATTTGGAATGATTATAAACTCAAATGGAACCCAAAAGATTTCGGAGGCGTTGAGTTCATCCGAGTACCATCCAACAGGATATGGAAACCAGACATTGTCTTGTACAACAAGTGAGTATAACTAGAACATACATTTCTGGTGGAGTATTTTTTACTGATTTTCGGTGCATTTACATGAAAAGATTCCTGCACAGAGATAAGGTACATTAGTGTACATGGTCTTTTGGGTTGCTTTTGGTTTTGATGATTCTTCAGAAAGGATATACACACTTTTTTTCAGATTTCCATTTCAATAATATGATAGTCAATTGTTTCATAACTTTAGATTTAATCTGCAACTGTCCTTCTATTTTGTCTTTTTGTCTTTCTCCTGTTTTCACACACTCTTTTTCCCCGTCTCTCTGTATAGTGCAGTTGGAGATTTCCAGGTTGATGACAAAACAAAAGCCCTGCTCCGCTACAATGGTGATGTTACTTGGATACCTCCTGCAATATTCAAGAGTTCCTGCAAGATCGACGTCACATACTTCCCCTTTGACTACCAAAACTGTACAATGAAGTTTGGCTCCTGGACCTATGACAAGGCCAAGATTGACCTCGTTCTGATTGGCTCAACTATTAACCTCAAGGACTTCTGGGAGAGCGGCGAGTGGGTGATAATCGACGCTCCTGGCTACAAACACGACATTAAGTACAACTGCTGCGAGGAGATCTACACAGATATCACATACTCATTGTACATCCGCCGTCTGCCTCTTTTTTACACTATCAACATGATCATCCCCTGCCTCCTCATCTCCTTTCTCACGGTGCTCGTCTTCTATCTGCCCTCTGACTGTGGTGAGAAAGTCACATTGTGTATCTCCGTGCTGCTGTCCTTGACTGTCTTCCTCCTTGTCATAACAGAGACCATCCCTTCTACCTCTCTAGTCATTCCCTTGATAGGTGAATACCTGCTCTTCACCATGATTTTTGTCACTCTCTCTATTGTCATTACTGTTTTTGTGTTGAATGTCCACTACCGCACACCAAAGACACACACCATGCCCTGTTGGGTGCGGAGTGTGTTCCTGGGACTGCTGCCTAGAGTAATGTTCATGACCAGACCAGAAAAGGACCCAGAGAAAGCAAATGTGGCTGGCAACGCTCAAACGATGCATTTAAGACCGTGTGCCGTTCATTCATCAGGTACTTTGCAAAAGCATCACAAGCCGCAGGCTCTGGCCTCCAGCGTCGTGTCGAGTCTTACAAACCGCCAGCACCTTTTTAACAACACAGAGCTCTCCAATCTCAATAACCTAAGTGGAGATTCAAACAAATGCCCTGGCTCTGGGTTCTTGTGTCGTGAAGGCCGGTGCAACTGCTGCTGGCAAAAGAGATCCGGCAAACTGCCTTCAGACTCTGGAGGAGGGAGTGGTGGACTGGGCAGCTTGGGGACCCTGACCGGAGGCAGTGCTGTTGGGGTAGGAGGGGACAGTCAGTGCTCCAGTTCTGAGTCTCTGGATGGAGGAATAATATCCCTTTTACCGATCTCTCCTGAGGTCAGGGAGGCCATTGAAAGTGTTAAATACATAGCAGAGAACATGAGACTTCAGAATGAAGCAAAGGAGGTGAGGATATGTTCAAATAACTACTGTATTTATTGCAATTTATTGAATACTTCTGGGTATCTTTTTAGGTCAAGCTAACAATTACAATGAAAATCTAACTGAAAATGTTTTACTGTGATCCTCTTGCAGGTTCAGGATGACTGGAAGTACGTTGCTATGGTTATTGACAGGATCTTCCTGTGGGTTTTTGTCCTGGTGTGTATCCTGGGAACAGCTGGCCTCTTCTTGCAGCCTCTGTTACTCGGGGATGATATTTGAATTGTTTTATAAAATCATACTGCAGAGTGCAGAAATGCACTTTACCAGTTAAATAAAGCTTCTGGGTATGGCTCAGAGAAAATGGAAACAGAGTTTAAATGACTTTTTTGGGTTGGTTTGTTTGTTAAAATTGTTTTAAAGACTCCAGAGAAACGAGGAGATACTGTAGCTGACAAAGGTCGAAAATGGTTTGCTTCTTTTCAACTTGCTTTCCAACCTGTCAGAGAACCAGATGATCTGGAAGCCTCCACCACCAGGACATATTAGTAAATAAAACCGACTGTATTTCCAAGGACATAGAGTGTCAGTGGCATTTGACAGGATATGACAGAACTGATGTAAGATATAATGTGTGTTAGCCTCTCAAAACAACTCTGACCTTTATTTTTTTCAAGTATCCACTTGAACTCTACTGGTGGTGTTCATTTTTATACATGCCAGCTGGTAGAAAACACAGCTATGATGATTGTTTACATTTGGTGCTGTGAGTTGGAAAACTCTTGTCTCCAATTTTTCATCCAGAAAGTTTCTGATGTTTTGCTTGAAGGCAGTATTACTCATGCCATTGTATGCAGTTTTTCTCTGAATTGTATTGAAATAAACATAAATGATCTGTCAGTTTTATTTGGATGAATGACAAAATGCATAAAGGGATTCAGTTATTGAATTTGAAGAACCTGTTTTCATTTGAAGTAAGGTTGAATAGGAATTTATGACCACATGTTTGACCACATGTCCCTGAATTGGACTAAGCGTTAGTACAGAAAATGAATATATGAACGTCAGAAAGTTCATTATTTGGATTTATCATTATGTTCCATAACAACATTATTATAAAAAGCCTATATAGAGTATCATGATACATACTTGTTACTTATTGCTCACTTGAATTGAATGATGATTTATTAATCCACAAAGGGAATTTTACCATTGTAGTGTTTATTACAACCAATAATCACTCTAAAGCGATTGGAGTAGGCAGAGGTGACTTACCTCTTTTACAGCAAAGCTGCAGAAGCCTCTGACTAAAGAAACTCCTTTGTTTGGTCACTGTTCAGTGAAGGATTTGCAGTTTGCTTTATGTTGTCCTGGTTTGGTGGTTATACCAGCAGAGGGAGACAAAAACCACGACACTGGTCTTTGAGGTTAATCGTTTCTCTTTTCATCACTCTGGATTTCTGTCACATCTACAGCTTCTCAGTGGGATTTTTTGTGTTTGCTCCAGTTGACCACTCCAAAAGGTTAATATTATTCTTTTGAAATCTTGACAGCTTTGGCCCAGATTCTCTTGATGCTTGACTAGGTCATAGGTAACTGCTTAACTGTGAGGATTGTCTTTTTGGAGGCAGAATACTTCTTCTTTCTTCCACATTCTGTTATCCAAACAGCTCATTATTTGTCTGACCTAACCAGACATGAAGACCTGAAGCTTTCTTCCTTTGACAGATACATTTTCCCGCCAGATTCTTTGCCTTAAACCAGAATTGCAGAATGGCCTTGCTGTTAATCCTGCCACTGAAAGGGCCATTTTGGCTCTTCAGTTCACTGTGATGTTTTTTTTTCTCAGTCTATCTATTGGCACCTGAAAACGTGGGTAAAGATTAATTGCCTTTCTCCTTGTTAGCTGCCACAAGGTGGAATTGGACTCCCGCACCTCTGTTTGTCTTTACTTATTTTGAAAGTATTCTATGCTTCCTTGGCTTTAGTAATGACAAGCTTTTGTCAAGTAACTAATTAGAAAACTGCTACAACAGTCTTAATTTTTTAAGCGTTCTGAACAATGTAAAAAAAATTATCAAGACTGTTTGGACTAACAGAACTTTACTATCATATAAATTTAAGGGGATGTAACTAAACATTTCATTTATAGTCATTTATTAAAAATAAAAAAAAGAAAACTAAAGGAAACTAAAATACCTACAATTAACAATTAGCATCTCTACCACAAAATCTTACTGTAATATATTACCTGCTGATATCATTACCAGTAATACAAAATCTATCTCTATACCTTTTACAGGTGATTTCAGGTTTGATTTAATGCTTCAAATTTTACAGTCACTTATGCAACTTATGCAATCAAAAGTTTGGGTACACCTTCTCATTCAAATTTATGAGTAAGTGTATCCAAACTTTTGACTGGTACTATATAACCCATAAAATGTCATAACACTCTGCAACACTTTGGATTAATCTTCTTTAACAGGCTTTACTAAGCAAGAATGGATGAAAAGGGGATTTTTCTTGTATTCTCATACAACACTGCAAACCTTTACTGTACATTGCCACATTGATGAGAACCCAACAACGAAAGACTGTTGACACAGTGACACCATGTGGCAATCTTTGGTACTGCAAGTGGCTTGAACTGACAACCCAGTTGGCCATAAAAGGTACCATTACATTTTCTTTTTTGTAAAGTTATATGAAATTGCGAACAGAAAGAGACTTCTGAATGCTGAAAACTCATTTTAAAATATCTTTTTTTACTTTAACAGTGTCACCTTCCCCAATGTGCACTGACTTAAGAAAACATAGTTAGAACCAAACATTAAAGGCTAATTGAAACCCTAGTACTGATTTTTTTTTAATGAATTGTATGTATATTTATAGATGAACCCATTCAGATCCAAGACTTCATTGAAAACAGCCCTCTAAAAAATGATTTTTTATTTTTTTGTAAACTACCAGTTTGTAAAATACTAATTACAATTCAGTCACTGAAACTTCAAACATTTTTTAAAAAAGACAACAAAGTTCTCAGCCTCGGAAGAAATTAGAGACAGTAAATTAAGATAATTTAAGTTGAGCCATCTGATTCCTAATTTTAATCACTGACCTGAACCTCACGTTTATGTTTTTTGTTTGTTCTATTTATCATAGTTTGCATCTTGAAAATGTTGATGCAACATCTGCAACCCGCCAGGTTTGAAAGGTAAAAAAGATTCATATGTTACTTCAGGTCATAACACAGTCATGCACTGGTTTTGTAAAGATAGAAAACATACATAATAATGAGTTGGATTATCCAAATCATACTTTGGATCCAAGGTATCCAAAGTATTTTACACTGAATCTAGTATTCATGCACTCCACAGTTACACACTAAAGGTAAACTACATGTGTAGCCACAAAGCTGCCCTGGGGCAGACTGACTGCAACGTGGCAGCCAGTCTGTGCCAATGACATCTTCAACAACCACCAAACAGAAGAAAAAGAAACAGAGGCCCTGAAAATGAGACTTTTGCATGTCTTATGCATCCAAATTGAGCCAGTTCAACTAACTGGATCACGACTAAAAGAAAGAACAAGAGATGAGAGACATAATTGGTTTCTCCTTTTTGTTCATGCCACTATTGTCCCTAGCCCAGATTTGTTCTTTTCTGTGTTAAGATAGGTTTAAGGACCAACATTACTCATATTAATAGATAAATTATGCTGCCACTGGTTGGTTTGCTCCTCTAAAAAATATAAATGAAAATACAATTACAGACAGGAGTCAATCCATCTTACATCTTTCCTGCAGAAAAGATGTATTATATATACGAAAAGTAGTAGCCATTGTGATCTCAGCAGCTGCTAATACATATTAAACAAAGCTTTTATGTTTGAGTGCCTGAGTGAGATAAATTTTGAAAGATTGAAAATGTCCTCTGTGGGGTTTGCCCATAAGCATGCAGTCATCTAACTTAATGTACAAATAAGAAATTGGAGCAGATGGCGAGCTCTGCAGTTGCAGCCCATACTAATGGAATCCTTGCAGGGATGCGCAGATAGACACTGTTTTAACTTGAAGTCTCAGCTGATAAGGATCCCCTGGCTAATACATTTAATTATACAGTAGCTCCTATGCCTGGTCTAAAGGTGATCTCCCACACAGATACTTTAAAATGTATGAAATAAATGAGGTTCAAAAGGAATCAGAGACAATTCTCTGAAAGATTTTCCCTGCTGTTATGAGTTATACGAGTTTGAAGATGAAAATATGTTGAAAGAAGCCACTGTGCTAGACAGGGCATTAAAAGGTCAAAGAGCATGTTTTGTCAGAATTACCTTCTTACAGAGATCTTTCTTTAACTGATGGTTATTAATAATGAAGCGACAGTATTGAAAGAAGCTGCCACAGGAAGCTTTTTATTAGCTGTTTTTGTGGTTGCTGACAAGTGCTTCAGAGAAACCTTTTCATGTTATCACAAGGTCTGGTGAGAAGACTGTGTGAGGGTGCCACAATATTGAATTATGATGAATATAATCATTGCTCTTTTCTGTGAGTAAATGGACAATTTCTTGTGTTTTCTGCTATTTAAATTGACTGGCTTAATTTAATTGATTTCTCATTTTTATCTTCAAGGTGTTTTGGTAAAACAGGTCATAAGCCAGACCGAAGGTGAGCGAAATCTCATTTATTCAAAGGAAAGTGTGTACTATGTATTTTTATGATCTCATACAGTTTTGTTTCTGTTGTCAAGCCGATACTTTTCCAGCAAACATCCTGGCCTGGCAGAAGACTATAAGACAGAATAGCGACCTTTATCTAACCTGCAGCACATTCGGGATAAAGAAGGACTCCATTGGCTTTGTTTATTTATGCAAAAATGGAGCTGGATTCAAGAAGATAATTCTAAAGCAAGATACGACTGATGTCACCATCCAAATACCCAAAGTCAGTCTTAATGACAGTGGAAACTACAGCTGTGTGTACTCCCCTCAAAATTACACACTTTCTGCAGTCACCGCGAAAGGAAACATCTTTCAAATACTGGTTATAGGTAAGCATTTTGTTTTATATGACGAATTTACTGTGGGTGTTATTTTTTTCCTGCTCATTTTCTCCCTCTGCCATGCAGCCAATTTTCTCCCAGCAGATATTTCAGTTGTTGGCCAGTCAGCTGTTTACGAGGGAGACCAAGTTGAATTCAAATGTTTGCTTTCTGACACCCTGCAAACACTCAATGAATGTCATCTCATCCAATCTTATCTGTGGAAAGATGAGACCATAATCCAAATGCAAGCATTCGATGTACATCGGATGGAGGTCTCTTTTACCATCAAAGGCGCAGTCATGAAGGATTCAGGTCATTACAGCTGCACTGTGCTGCCATCCACGTGCATCCAAGAACAAGAGCATGAGAAGTCGCAATGTGGAAAAAATCTAGTGTTTCTTGAGGTCAAAGGTGAAGATTTATTTTTAACTTAATAATTTTAAAGCATAGTTGTAATGTATATTATTATTATTATTATTATTATTATTATTATTATTATTATTATTATTATTATTATTATTATTATTATTA
>JAOXYM010000001.1:27166337-27178007 GCA_028567055.1 Leptatherina wallacei
AATAGTTTTATCTTAGGATGTCCTAAAAGGTCGTTCTGTGGCATCCAGTCAACCACTAAAGTGTTGTTGCCCAGAGTTGCGGGTTTGTTACCTTTATAGCTCCAGATGACTTTTTGTGGCAATTTTGCAAAAGCTGCAGCAACCTTGTTTGCCAGATCATCCGGAAGTTCTTTCACAAAAGTCCCCAGAGACATGATGATGAATCCATGATCTCCAGAACTCTGCACAAACTCCTCCAAATGTTTGGGAAGCGCTTTAGAGGGTTTACACTGAAAACCTCCAATATAGATCACATTCGGCATGGTGGGACGAGGAAACTCAAAAACAAAGTCCACTCTCATGAGCCACAAGTCTGCTCCCTGTAATAAGTCACGGTATCTGACATGTGGGCCAAAATATTTATCACAGACAGCTTGATACTGGGGCTGGATCAAAAATGTGTCCTGCACTTCCCAGATGGCATAGAAAAGAAGATTTTTGACTCTTTGTATGAAAGTCATTTTGTCTGTAAGTCCTGAACCAGTCATTGGGATATAAGATAAAGGAGAAGGTGCAACGGCAAAGTGCCCCTCACCACTGGTAATCCATCGCACATTATAGACAAGAGGTAGCTTAAGAGCATGTGCCAACAGTATCCCTGCCCCCCATGCTGGATCAGTTAGGACCAGGTCATATTTCTTTGCCTTTAAACTATTCATCAACTTTTCATTCTCAAACATGGTGGTGGCCATTTTGCACATCATTCCATGGACATCAAACATTGCGTTAAACATTTCAAACTGTAAACTCACAAAGTTCATCACATGGCTTTTGCCCCTCTCTATGGCAATAATTTTTTTCAGGATGGGGTTTATGAAATCATGATTAAAAGCTGTAGTAACAGAAATGGTGATGGCCTTGTAGTACAGAGAGTCATCCTTGATGTACCAGCTTTTATCGGTTCGTATCACATCAACAGAGTGTCCCTGTGAGTGGAGAGCCTTGATCATGATGTCCATGTTCACCCAATGGCTTCCCTCTAAAGGAATGACTAAAATTCGGCCTCCGTGGGACACGCTCCATGAAGAGAACACTGCAGTCAATAAGAGAAGAAATGCTGATGCATTTCCCCTGAAGGCCATTTTTATCTTTGAGAGAAAAAAAAGAAAATAATCACTCAGAATAAGGAAAAACTTTTCATTAAAGACAACTTTACTGTTGTCTTTTTCTATCTTATTTTCCTCTTAAGATTCTCTGTGATAAAGGTAAATTCAATATTATTTAAATACACAAAAAATTGATCTTTAACGTACCTGCTTTACATCAAGTAACTCCAGACCTGAACACTGTTGGTCCTCAGATGGCAGTGTGAAATATTTGTGGTATTGCACCAGTGAATATGTAACCACATGTGCTGAAAAAGCTTGCGTAAGCAGATTATGGATTTGCTTTTCTATGTGGTTCTTTTTTTCCAGGAATTGTGAAACAAAAGTGGCCTCTTTGTTAAAACTGTTGTACAGGCCAGTGTTAATTCCATTTGAGATTAGCACACATCTCTTATTGGCTTACACTCAGTGTGGTGCCATGTTACAAGCTGAAATTGTACACTTAACAAAATTCTTTACTGTTTGATTTACTTTTTTCTGTCCACTTATTGATTTTAGAGTCTTCCAAAGTAAATATTGGAGAGCCTATATGGCCCGAGAGAGAGAGTCATCATGCAAGGCCTTTTAGGTTCACAAACAACCTCCATCAATAATTGTCCTGAAAATGTTTAAAGTCTACAGTCTAGTAGCACATTAACCCTTTCAGCCTGACTGGCCCCTACGAGGGCTGAATATATTACAGACTAAATCACCTACTCTAAAATAATTTTTTTTAAATAAAACATGACAATGGCATCTGTGTGCAAGGGATTATTTTTAGCATGTGGGGAAAAAACTGGCGAGGACAGAAATTTCTCTTCATTTTTCTGTCTTATTGCAATTTACTCAGGTAACAAATACATAAGTTTTAAGAGTGGTAATACATTATTTACTATACAGTCATTTAGCAGAGGCTTTTATCCAAAGAGACTTACAAATTGAGCATACCAGTGATGCCAACACTGTAGGTAAGGAGGGTAAAGTGTCTTGACCAAGGAATGTTGACTGGGGTAGGAGCGAGATTTGAACCACCAACCTTTGGGTCATTGGCCTACTTGCTGTACCACCTGTGCCACTGTCACCTGTTGTGGTGTGTGAACTTGACCAAACATTTCATTGTATCTGAAATGTATCAATTGTATTTGTGCTTGTAAGTTTCACATGTTGAAGCTGCCTGTTCCTAACAGCCAAAAGCACGGAAAGTCTCTGTGTCACTTAGTCAAACTGCACTTCCTTCTTTTAAAAATAGCTTGCACACTGAACGCTGAATGCAGGCTGCAGTTAAGAACCGGATTCAGAGATAAACTAATGATTGTAGCATGTAAAAGATTTTAGAGCAAAGGCCAAGTCCTTTGACATGACCTTTTTAGGAAGGCTCGGTTCCTGACTGGAGCCAAGCCTACGTAACAACGATGATAGGATGGACAGGAAGAGTTAATAAGATAGATTTAATGAAAGGAGTGACCCCGGAGCAGAACGCTCTCTTCTTCCTCCTTTTGGAAAGAGCACATAGATTATCTTTTAAGATTTGGGCAACCTTTAAGGTTACAACTTTTTAGCTTGTTGGAAAAGGAATATAATTATTAATCAAGCTTTTGGCTAAAGGAGTATGTTTGTACATTTCTTTTAAACTGTGGAATTTAAATTTTGCTTTTGGCTCTTAAATAAAAGGAAACTCAGCATTTACTGAGGAAAACCCCAATTCTCTTTGAAGGTTTTTGACTCATTATTACACAGAGTAAGTTTAAAGGGTAAATAGGGGGCCTCCCCTTCAGTTGGAACAGGATCAGATTCTTTCTCTCTCTGGAGACGGCAAGTTTGCTGCACGTTTAAACTGAGACTCCTTTGGGCAGAGAAAAGGAATGTGGAAGGGCGCAATCTTAAGATTGAACGTCCAAATGTTGTTGTGCTGTAAGACCTTGATTTAGGCCTCCTGTACTTAGTAGCGGATGTACTAAGGCACTGCTGTTTTAAGGAAAGTAGGGACTCCCCTGGACGAATAGGGGTTAGAGTCTAGCTCTTGAAAGTATTCGGCAGCACGACACACCCATATTCTAGTTGAGGTCCCTGGATATTCCTAGATACAAAGAACATGGATATCAACCTTGTGATTGTATAACTATTCTCCATTTTGGGGCAGCAGTTGCACTGGCGGTGGAACAGGTCGTCTGATAACCGGAGGGTCGACAGCTCAAATTTCTCTTCATCTCAGTCATTCTGCCGTTGGGCAAAACATTGTGCCCGCCTTGCCTCCAGTGTCAGCAACACTGGTGTGGTGCTGTAATTGAATGTTGTAGATTGACTACTGTGTGTCTGTCAGTCTGCCCCAGGGCAGCTGTTTCTACACATGTAATTTACCACCAGCTTGTGAATTCAGTTCAGCTCAATCTGCATAGCATCAATTCACAACAAAGACATCTCAAGGCACTTTTGCAAAAAACATTTCATTTCAATAAAGTGCATCGTAGTCCAACTATAATCCACTTAGAATAAATCCATTATATGATTTACGTTAGTCCAATTTATGATAACTGTGCTCATATAAGCCAATTCATAAAAATAATTGCCTAGATAAGGAAACCAACTAATTGTATTGAATCTTTCTTTTTGATTCAATCCCCCTATCCCCCTGAGCATGAATGAAGTAGGGCGTGATAATGGAAGGGGAAAACTCCCTCTTAACAGAAGGGAAAACATCCAGCAGAACCAGGTTCAGGATGGGTGCCCATCTGCCTCGACTGGTTGGAGATAGAGAGGACAGGACAGAAGGGACAGCAGCATTATTCTTAGCCAGGAATATCTGCTGTGATGGAAAAAGAGAGGCAGAAGTTAATTACAATAAATATGTCACATATTTTATACGTGGAGAATAAAGAGTAAAAAGAGAGAAAATATAGGGAGGTGCTCAGTGCATCATGGGATGTCCCTCTGCAGTCTAAGCCTATAGCAGCATAACTTTAGATTGGTGTGTGACAGCGTTTTTACCCCCATTTTTTAATATGCTTAAATCATTTTTTATTATGTTAAGTACTATGTGTTGTTTTATGCATAAAAATGCTTTACAAATAAAAATTTTAGGCATTTTTTCTGAAAATATGGGGCAGGCATAAAGTGTTAATTTATGAGTTAAAGAAAGTCTGTAGAAGCTTGAATTGGTCAATGGGGGCTCAGTCAACAACATGAGATTCAAGGGGAAGTTTCACATAAAGAGGCTGGTCATAATTAAGGGAGCATAAATGAACATTTAAACTTCTCTCTTTGGGACTCTGCAACAGTTTTTGGGGGGAGAATTTTTTCAAGTTTATTCAAGTTTCCAATACTGAAATGTCAATATATACTTAATAATTAATATGAGAAATAGTAATATCAGAAAACAGTACCACTGGTAATAAAGCTAACAATTCTTGTGTAAGATTATTGTTGTCGTGAATGTTTGTTCATTTGCACTGAATTAATCACAGATTAATCTTCTTGGATTCCACAGATGTTTGCTGTTTACCTTCAATGATCAGATGTCTTGAGGCTTTTGTCTTTAAATATTTTTTCCAGCTCAGAAAAGTCTCTCTTCTGTAGCCTTTGTTTGCCTTGAATTTGCCTCTCCAGTTCCATTCAATGTCAGGTTTTTGGGTGCTTTTCACATTTCATAGGCAACCTCAGTCATGCCAATTCAGACAAACACATGTGGTTATGAATTAATCTTAGTTCAAGAGTCCATATTATATAATTACTCCATATCTTTATATCAAAAATCTCAGTTTTCAGCCCTTAATAACTGTTCAAGAGAAAGACCAACTTTTGGCCTAATCAAACCCAGTCTGGGAAAGCACCACATAAAGACACGCAGGTTGGGGACTGTCATCAAAGCCAATTATTAGAAAGACTTCAAGAGATTTTTTAGACATTTAAGATGCAAAATTTATATTCACTGTACCACCAAAAAAATCCTTGCAGTCCTTCTATTTCCACGATTGTGCTGCTCAGGTTTACTTGTAGCATCAGTATCTACTGTAGTAGGTGCTGGAATACCTCTAATTTCAACAGCAAATTCAACTTGATGAAGCTTGTAAAGTTTTGATGCTTTTTTAGGTGTAATGTTAAAATGTGGCCACACAGAGGCAATGCGTGCTCATTCCAAGGGCTGAAGGACTGGCATAATCTTCATAGGGTGGAGTGAATAAACCTTTTTATCCCCAAATAACATTATTTTAGTGTTTTGTATGTAGTATCAGTATTAACAACAAGATAAGTTTATGCAGAGCTGTTTTAAGAGTTCAAAACAGGCCTTTCAGAAGACTGGGTTATTGTGCTTAGCTAGGGAGAGCTGTAAACAAGTCTATACACGTCTATACTCAGCTATTACCATGGATCTTCTCAGTCCTTCCGAAGAATGCGGCATGTGTACTGAGGCTGAAGAGGAGTGCTGAGAATTTCAAGTCCTGACATGAAAGTCTGTCAGGAGTCTGAACAGGCACTCCTGGCAGGCTTTTGTGTAAATAAGATTTCATGAATTTTTCACACATTACCTGAGGTACGTCTGTCCCCCCAGAATGTCTATCAGCATTTTCAGACCGTCCTTGACAAACCAGGGTTAGAATTAAAATGATGCTCTACATTGATCATCCTGCCAGAGATGATTCTGTAGATGACGTATGTGCACACAAGACTCAAGAAAACTCAGTTTCACATAAAGCAAATCTGAGCACATAAATTAGCTGTTTTTCCTGTTCTCAAAATAATGTCCCAGAAATAATGATACTGTAAATCTCTACTGCATAATGCCAGTAAGAACACAAGGCCAAATGAATGTGTTTTGTTTTACTGTTTATTTGAGTAGAATAATGACAGAATGAAAAGGATCTTCTTTAAATCATCTGTACTCTCATTAGTAGAGAATTTGACATATTTAATCTCACCACTTACTCTGATATCATTTGCATTGTATTTGCTGAACATAATGTACAAACTGTCCTGTTAAAAAGTTTAAACTGTCATGATGTTGTTTTCCATGAGATTTCCCCCATAATTGTATCTCTCATCACAATTAACATTTATTTCTTCAAGATTTGAGCAGCTCATCTTTTTGCACATTGCTTTTTGGACGAATGTTATGCATCGAGAGCACTGTTACAAATACATAGTATTTTGCATGCAAGTTGTCCGCTTTAAACATTCTTTAATTTGTTGCATTTCCAGCTCAAATTCATTTATATAGTCTGCTTGGGATCAGTTTGAGACACGATGTGTGTATCTTCACCCAGCAAACAAGATCCTCAAAATTCCAGCATTATCTCTGACACAGCTGGAGCTCACAGATCAACAGTGGATACTAAGAGTTGAGACTATTATCTGAATGGTATTCCCAGTGTCTTTCAAACTTAGTTAATGTGCTGTCCTTCCTTTAGTGGATAAATTAACTGTTGGTTATTCAGAGAGTACTTCCAACATGGATAGGGACAATGATACTGGCCCACTTGTAAATTACTGGAATAAAGAGGAGAGCAGAGCCAAAGACTGACACCAGGAGGAAGGCCCACAAAAACATTCGATCCAGAACCTGGGCTACAAACTTCCAGTCCTGAACCACCTGTAAGTAAAAGGAACATCAGTCAAATATTGAATGTAATTATTAATTTCATTCTGTATAATCATCATTTCATGATTTTTCTTTTTCATAATTTGTTGTTTTGTTTAAAATCGGGGTAAAAAATGTCAAACTCACCTCTCTGACCTGATTTTCTTTCACCACATGCATGGTTATATAGCGAATAGACTCCAAAGCTGCTTGGAGGTTGTGACGTGTATAAAGAAGAGGGGTGAGCTCAGATGCTGAGTCCTTCATTGATCCTGGGCCTACGGCTCTTCCCACTCCGACAGGGGCATAACGGTCCACATGGCTGCGCATGCACAGCAGTTTAGGCAGACGATGCAGGAAAATCCTCCTCACCCAAGGTGCCATGCCATGATGTGTAGAGGAAGAGCGATGGTGGATGTTGATAGCAAACACGGTGATGATGATGGAGAGGGTGACAAAAATCATGGTGAAAACCAGGTATTCTCCAATAAGAGGGATTGCCTTCGAGGAAGAGGGGATGATCTCCTCGATGACCAATAAGAAGACAGTGAGTGACACTAGTACTGAGGTGCAGAGACAGATTTTCTCACCACCGTTTGAGGGAAGATAGAAGACAAGAATGGTGAGGAAGGACAGGCCAATGCAGGGGATGATGAGGAAGAGGGTGTAGAAAAGAGGCAACCTGCGTATAATAAAGAAGTAGGTGATGGTGGGATAGGTGCCGCTGCCATCAGTCCTAAGACCACGGCTGCCTGTGGCCTTCACTATCTCCCATTCCCCATTGTCAAAATAGTCCTGCTTGTCAACGTGGAAATCCTCCAGAATGATGTCCACCTGTTACAATATGGGCATGAAATGTCATGTCAGCCACAGGTCATGGCTGATGATAATGCGTGCATATACCGTGAAGAAGAAACTCACCTGGGAGCCGTCATAGGTCCAAGATCCAAACTTCATTGAACAGTTCTGGAGATCAAAAGGGAAGAAGGTGACGTCAATGGTGCAGGCGGACTTGTAATTTGCTGGTGGAGTCCAAGATATGGTTCCATCGTACTTAACAACAGCCTTAGTGACAGTTCCCTCAAATCGTCCATCTGAACTGTTGAGAGAAATTTAAGAAAGTTTCAGCAGAAAGCTACAACTTTTTTCAAATATTCTTAAGACGACTGCATCTTTAATGTCTCCTGATAAACAAACTCCAACACAAGACACTTTAGACCCTAACAAGATCCTAGATGTGACCTTGCAGGCTTTAAGAATAAGGACACCAAGGTTTACAAGGTTAAATGGACATCAGTCAAAAAATCTATTAATGGCCATTGACATCTGGATTTTCAATGGAAAAGTGATTAATCAGCATTCAGTTCCATCCAGTCATCCAGTCAAAGGACACTGATGATAAATCTGCTACTACACACAATGTGTTACGACTTTTGGGCTGACTTTCTTCTCCTGGAATTAGTGCTTTAATAACGCAAAGGGAATAATAAATAGCTCTAAACAGTTGTCATTTTTTTCAAAATTGACAGTTCAGTTATTCAACAGAAAACTAAAGATCAAAAAAGCATTTTGCATTTCACCCTAAAAACAACTTAAAAATACCAAAGATGATCAAATTTCTCAGCAAAATCCCAGACTTTGAATCCAGTCAAAAATCTGAGTGTCACACAGAGAGGAAAATATTGCCATTTCAGTACATGTCAAGCTGACAGCCACCAATCTGAAAAGATTGAATTATTCAAGACGATCAAAAGGTGCTTCAACCACATACTAGTTGAGAGGTGTGTATATTCATACATACAACTGTTTTAAGTTTTCTATTTTCCTCAAATGTTTCTGATTTGTTTTTATTTTCTTACTATCAACTAATTCTGAAATGATTTATCTTAGTTTAAATTTCTAACATCACAAAACCTATCATTTAAAAGCGGCGCATAGATTGTTTATACCTTCTATCAATTTTTCATACGTAACATTCCCCTCAAATTGAGTTCTGAGATTGTGTTTGTCAGGCCACTGCAGTGCCCTTAAAATCTATTGGACAGATGGTTGAATGTGGTTGTTTAATATTTATCTACAATCTGTTATGAATCTTACACTTTTCCTGCAAAGTATGTTAATTCTATACAAAATGACACGTACTTATCATACAGTACAACATCAGGAAGCCAGATTCTGTCAGACGGGATGCGGATGGCTGTGATGCCCAGATAGTCATCAGGGTTCCATCTGAGTTTCATATCAATCCACTCCTATGTGAAATAAAAAAGACTTAATTCAGTACAAGAATAGTCCATTTCTTTTTGCAAATAAAAAGAGATTTACATGAAGTGTCTAAAATTGTGCAGACTAAATTGCTGATTCGACACTATATAAAAGCATTTATCCATCCATCCGCTTATACTTACTTAATCTAATTCAGGGTTACATTCAGACATTCGAAAAAGGTACAAACAGCTAGCCTGGCTTTTAGTAAAAGAGAGTAAAGGTTAGCACTAATGAAGCTGACTAACAGCAACACTTTATAATAAGGTACTGATTATTTTGCAGTTGAGGAGCCAATGAAGAACTGTGTGATAGTTAATGCTTCGTTCAGAAGTATTTCCCTGACAACTCACAATCAGGAGCAGATAGAAGATGATTATTTACAGCTAAACTAGCAGGAAAATACTATATTTCTAAATAATCACATGTGTAGTTCAAGATTATCTGCAAATCAGTCATATTCAGTTTTCAGCATGAGCTATTCCTGATTAACTTGAATCCAAACACAAAGCAGCTCAGAACAATAACTTTATTTAGTTAATCATTTTATTTCTCCCTTAAGTAAAATGAAGCATCGTTCTGATTAGTTACTCTATAATTCCTTTTTTTTTACTTTATGGTTTTCTCCTCAAACCTAAATCAATAACTGTATGATTGCTAAAAAGCATTTCAAATAATAATTATTAGACCACATGTGCATTGATGCACACATTTTGGTCACTCTCTGTCACATTAAAGATGAGGGCATGAGGAATGTTATGAACAGTGTTTCTACCAGTTGAAATGAACTGTAACAGGACAACAAACCAAATTTGTAATGTTGGTTGAGATGAGGAAAGATAGGGAAGTAATCATTTTGAGCTGCTTGGATTGAAGGTCATTAGAAATAACTGACGAAAAAAGTTCAGGTATGATTATTTGCAGATGAACATGAACTAATGAATCACTCATTACCAAACATGTCACTGATTAGAGGTTTCCCAGCTAGTTCTAAAGTGTAACAATTATCTACGATCTAGCGACAAATTATGACAGAACACATGATAAACCCAACACTTTATAATAATAAAAAGATTATGGCAAAAAGTGAAGGTAAAAAGATATGATTTCCAAATATAACACCTTCCTCACTTTGCACATACCATCTATGATTGGTAGACACGACTGACAAGGCCACTGGCCTTCCATTTCCTGTTTTCCACAATGTAATTTATCGGGTGAATGTTGGTAACTGACCTGAATGCCAGAGCCTGATCTGCGGTAATAATTCATAAGATGCATGACAGACAAGACACCCGAGACCATGAATAAGGCTGACAGGAGCAGGAAGGGAGAGGAGGGGGCATGTGGAAGCAGGTGCGTGGGCACCAGGCTGAATCAGCTCATATGGATGAGAACTGTCAGCGAAATGCCACCAGAGTAGATTAACAAGCGCTGCACCAGGGCAGACTGCTTGTCTCTTTATGACATGTAAGCCAGAGGCTCTTTTAGATTACCTCCACAACCATAAAGTAACACAGACAGCCAAACAAATGTACCTGCAAGTTGAAAATTAATGCTGAATCATGGTAGATGCTGAACTGTACTTGCCTGTTTCATCCAAACATTTGTTGTCATTAGCTGTTTTTTCTCATCCTAAAAGGGTAAAACAACGAGTTAATGATACAAAAGTCATTTCAAATTTCAATTTCAATAGTTAAGCCGCTTTTACCCAGTATTTGATCCCAACTACTTTATGTTCTTTATATTGTCCATTAGAACTATTATCAATGATTAAAGCCCCTTTATTCTCACCACATCAACTAGCTGGGAGATAGCCAGCCCAAACTTGACACAGATCGTCTGGTTTAGATATTCCACAGGACGAACCCATTTCTGGTAGTTTCCAAAGAGATATTTGAACAGCTTGTCCTCTGCCTTTGCATAGGATGACAGTTTTGGAACTCCTGAAAGGTGTGGAAAGATAAAAAATTTTTTTTAACATTCAATAAATACCACAGTACTTTGGACTTGTTGAGAGACCACTTAATGGTCAAAAGTGGATTTGTTCCATATTTTATTTCTGGTACTGGTTCAAACAGTAATGAATTATCCAATTACATTGCTTTTAAGAGATGAAGAAAGAAAAGCAAAGACACAAACACAGGCTGAAAATGTAATGCATTAAAAGGAACAATGAGGATTTAGTGACATGTAAAGGATTGTATCCAAATAAACTAACCTGCCTCCCCTCCTGTATGGGAGAAAGTATACTAGATTCTAAAAAAAACACACAAAATAAAAAAAGTCTTGTCTTGTTCAAGAGCTTATTTTGACCATTTGGAGTTGCAATATGTTTCTTTAAGACTCCTTGGAAGAAAACTAGTGACCGCTTAACATACACGTGACTTGATGAAAGGTAACAAAAACACAACTATCCTGATTTTTATGTGATTTTACACCAATGAAAACATCATTGATATTGCATTTCTGTCAAAATCATACTACACACTGTTCAATTCCTTCCTCCTTGAGTGTGCGGGTGCTGCGTGGGGATTGGATGCTGGCGGGGAGGTGTTACTATAAAGACCCAGGGTTTGGTTCGCTCTGCGCACATCTCCCTCTTCTCTCAACCAGCCATCGGGGTCTGCTGTCATGTCATGTGGAGCACATAGGAGTTGGTAGGGGTGGGCTGCCGGTTTCTTTTCATTCAGTTTTCTCCTGTTTTTG
>JAOXYM010000001.1:27192515-27206283 GCA_028567055.1 Leptatherina wallacei
TGGATAGAGTTTGTCATGAGACACAAAGGTGCAGCTCACCTGAAAGCTCAGTCCTACAGAATGCCCTGGTATTCCTACCACTCTGTAGATGTACTTCTCTTCCTGACTGCAGCTGTGCTGCTCATGCTTCTAACTACTGTCATCTTTATGAGGTGTTTATGCAGAGCAGTCTGTAAAAAGAAGGTCAAGCGAGACTAATTTTTTTGTTTATTCATGTACATAAATAAACTTTGCCATTTCATGCAATATTTTTTAGTTTATTGAAGAATAATTCAGCAGTAGTTTTTTGCTTTTCTCATGATTGCTTGATTTGATCAGTGAAGATATGATTGTATCTGTTTATTTTTTCATTTTACTGAATCTCCCAGCCTAAAATTCATGGAATAAGCAAAGAAAGACTCCATACTACCTTGGTGTTAATCAATATTTCTTTGGTCAAACTGGCTCATACATCATTGACCTTGGTTGAGGATGTGCAACATTTCTGTATTACTATTGTTAGAGTTGTAAGAATTGAACAGATCTAGTCTAATTGTGTATAAATAAAACAAGAATTTAAAGAATTTATAATGAATATTTATACTTTTATCGGTTAAAGTCATTTTAATGTGTATTTTGTGTATTTTTTTGTGATTTACATAATGTACCGAAGCCTACGTCTATATCAGTGTGATGCTTGTGTTAAGCTTTACATTTAAGAAGGAGCCATGTCAAAACTCCTTATAATCGTTTCTCATTTTAAAAATGTTGGTTTCACATTAACACCAATAAATATATACAATTGCAAGGCAGGGTTTAAAAAAAAGTTATATCCTAAATATCTGTTCTTTGATTGTGCTCAGTGGGACAAACCTTGAGCCACAGATGATAATGCCATTTAAATCACATTTCAAGATAATCAGCAGATAAGTTCCTCAGCATGTCATAATGTGCTGTGTTTTGTGAGAAGGTCATTTTTAAATCAACATTCCTGGGGCATTTCATCCCTCTATTTGCTGTACCTACTTGTTCCAATGCAGGTGGGGGGCTGGAACCCTGCAACTAGGCGAGAGGCAGGATACACCCTGGAGAGGTCACCAGTCCGTTTTCTAGATTAGAGGGGTGGAACTACTTGCCCCATGGCACAAATTACCCCACTCTCCCCTATGTCTTTGGAATGTGGGAGGAACCCGAAGATATCACGCATACTCAGGAAGACCATGCAACCTCCTTTAAGAAAACCCCTGTAAGCTGAGGCTCAAACCAGGAACCGTCCTGCTGTCCGGCTGCGGAGTTAACCACTACAACACCGTGTAGTCCTGTATGGGCATTTTACTGTTAAAGGTACTCTGAAGTCCTTATACCTGAGCTGTATGTTTAGTTTTGAAAAGTGTGAGGCGCTTAATGCAACATCTGTGCAGTTAATATGTTCTGACACTGATATGGGCGTTTCCATTACAGTTTTTTCGCAAAATAAAAGCGATATTTCTGAAATTTTGACAAAGTACAATTGCGATATGCCGGTGTTTCCATTGAATGGTGTTTCGCGCATAAGCCGCAATTCACGTAAAATCTTGTCCCGCGAGACTCCACTCTGCGGAAGACGGAGATGTAAAACATTTTATGTTTTGGAACATGTCGCTGTTGTTTGTTATCAAGGATGACCGTTATATTTTTCTGTTTAGTTATTTGTGAAAAGATTCCCGTCTCCAACTCCATTCATACATTCCGAGCCATCTTTACTGTAAACAAACGGGTCATGTGACGCCCCCACGTCACGGTCAGTGAAGTGAAAATGCGGAAAAGGTGTTTCCATTACACTTTTGCTAAATACTTCTATATCGATACGTCTGGAAAAACCACCTCCTGGGAGCGTAAAAACTTTTTGCGATATTTGAGAGTTTTTTTTCGAAATGTAGGTGTTTCCATTACCAGATTTTTATTGCGATATTTAGGTTTTGCGCAATTCTAGACGTAATGGAAACGCAAGTCTATGTAGACATAGAGGTGGGATGAAGGTGAGTGGCAGTTGGTGCAAGACAAGCTGATTAGTATGAAAGAAACTGCTTACATGCTGAGATTTTGACAGCCATCTCAAGGCTTTGCAGAAAGAATAAAAAGAGAAAAAGTGAGCAGGAAACCTCAGGGTAAAAATAACTTTTCAAGCTTTGCAGAGGTTAGAAAAAATTGCGAGACAGGCTGATAGTGAGGCTACAACAACACAAGTTTTCATTTCTGCCATAAATACAGAAGAGCATCTTTGGCAGCCCAACACACTAAACTTTAAAGCAGATGGGTCACAGCAGCAGAATACTCTGGGTACAAATCCTCACAGCTAATAGCAGATCACTGACTATTCCGATGGAACACAGTTTCATCAAAACTGGAAACTGAAGAAAAAAAAGATGTTGGGAGGTCTGAGTCCCACAGACAAGAAGTCAAAATATAAAAGAGAGGATCAATCCTGTCTTTAGGCTGCTCAGCTGATAGTGGTGCCTCTTTTGTGCTTGATCAATCTACAGAAATCTCTTTGAATGGGCTTGTGCATTGTTGTGTCTCTATTTAAGTTTGACATTCGAAAGTAAACTTTGAACAGTACAGGAACAGCATTTGGGGAATAACAGCTGGAACTGGAAAATGTGAACAACTGCACAATTAATCTGGAGGCACAACTACAAAGTAAGTAAAGACACTAAAAAAGGACAGGCATGATGATAGATGACAGATTTTGTGAAACAAATGATTACTTCACAGGTAACAAAGAAAGTATGCACAAATTATCACATCTAATTAGTTGATGCGCTCAGTGTAGGTGCAGCTCAAGTGGCTTGTCTGACTTGAAATGTCAACTATGACTCATTTCGAGTTGTGCTCTGGTTAATGCATCCATCGTCACTGTAGAGCATGGGCGTCCAACTTCCTGGTCCAACACAAAAAAAGAAGCAAAAAAGAGGAAGCAGTTCTAAAGAACCGACAGGAAGCTAGGATTCTGCAAAAGTCAGGCGATTTGTAAGTAAGTTGTTTTTTTTTTACAACATTCTCATAATATAATTTTGTAAAGCATAGATAAAGCAAGCACTGTATATATGACATTCTCCTATAGGGAGAATTTATAGTGACCGATAAACTACACTCACTTCTCTCGTGAGTGTGGTGAGTCTCTCTTGTTTCATACAGATGTCATAACAGATGTTTAATATCATTCTTACTTGCTCTGCTCTCTTACTTTATGTTTTCTCTTAGACACGTTGCACAATTGTCATGTTATTCCAGGAACACTCCCAACTTGAAGCATAAATAAGTGTGTCTTAGTACTTTAAAATATTTTACCATTAGGTTTAATACAAATGTGTTGTTGACAGAAAGCGTGCAGGGTAAATGCATGATGTAGATCTGTATAATCTGTCTAACTATACATTTTTTTTATAAACTCTGCAGTTTTGGCTTACTCTACTGCTGTGACTGAAAATGTCATAGTAAATGTCTGGGTGTAACATACTAAATAATAAGAAAGTGTTTTATGATCCTGTGGGTGTGGCCTGGTTTGATTTTTTTTCTTCACTATCTGCATAGAAAGTAGCCTATCTGGCGAGACTATGTTTTGACCTGTGTGGAAAAGTAGTTTTCACAGAATTGACATTTCAAGCTTATGTTTGCTAAGTGCTGAAAAAGAATAATTGCACCTTGCTTATTTTAGTTCATGTTAAAGAGGGGATAGATGCAATAAAACAGATCTGCCGCTGACAGTTGAAACATCTTGATTTGTTTTTCCATGTAGCAAATTAAACTACATGGAAAAACATGTAGTTTTTTCACTGTAGAGCAGTGGAAAAAACTGCACGAGGAAACAGGTGTTAGACCTGTTCAAGGAAACAGCTCTAACATACAAAGCATGCAGATCTTTTGGCCACAGTCAGTGTTTAATTTCCAGAGAAAAGGGCTCCATGAGTCACATGGCCTGTGGGAACATTCCCACATAATAAAGAGCCAGGTCACTGCCAAACACTACTGCAGCTCTTTGTTTGAGGCTTGCTAATTATCCACCTTTGAGTTTGCATTTCCTGGGAAAAGGCAGAGACAGCTATCTGATTCTTATGTCTTGTTTTTTTTCAGACTGCAGCATTTGGGAAGATTTGAAGATGTTTTTGTCAGCGACTTCCATCGTCTTTCTTTTGTCTGTCATCATTCCAGCTACCCTCTGCGGGAAAGTTCTGGTTTTTCCTCATGATGGCAGCCACTGGGTAAACATGAGGGTACTTGCTGAGGAGCTGTACTTGAGGGGACACTCTGTGACAGTCATCCGTGCTGCAGACAGCTGGTACATCAGCGAAACGTCTCCATATTACAATGCAATAACGGTTGATGTTGCTGGTGGTGGAAATGAGGATTTTCTCCGTCTCTTTGTCTCTGAGGTTATTAAAATCAAACGAGGCAAGGGGACTGCATGGACTCGCTTTGCTTTAGACATGGAGTTCAAGGACAAATTCTTTGAAATACACAAAAAGATCTGTGAAATGATTGTGTACATGTTTGAAAATAAAGAGATGATGAAGTCCCTTCAAGAGGCCAAATATGATGTCATTTTGACAGACCCTGTTAATGGAGGAGGTGTTTTCATGGCTCACTATCTTGGCTTGCCATTAGTGTTCAATACTCGCTGGACTGTTCACGGGGAAGCACATTTTGCAATTGCACCATCTCCCCTTTCCTACGTCCCACTTCCGCCGTCAGAATTAACAGATCAAATGACTTTCTTTGAGCGGGTAAGAAACTTGATTTTTTACACCATGAGGATGCATCTGTACAAACAGATAGTTGGACCACATTACTCTGCACTTTCCAGCCGCTACTTTGGCTCAGAGGTCGACTACTTCTCTCTGTTTCAAACTGCAGACTTGTGGCTCATGAGGGTGGACTTTGTGTTTGAGTTTCCTCGACCCACAATGCCTAATGTTGTATATATGGGAGGGTTCCAGTGCAAACCTGCAAAACCTCTGCCCCAGCATCTTGAGGAGTTTGTGCAGAGTTCTGGAGATCATGGATTCATCATCATGTCTCTGGGGACTTTGATCGGAGAGCTTCCTCATGACTTAGCTGATGAATTTGCTGCTGCTTTTGCAGAATTACCCCAAAAAGTCATTTGGAGGTATAAAGGAGACAAGCCTGCCTCTCTTGGCAACAACACTTTAGTGTTTGACTGGATACCGCAGAACGACCTTCTAGGTCATCCAAACATTAAGCTATTTGTAAGTCATGGAGGAACAAATGGCATTTATGAAGCTATTTATCATGGAGTTCCAATTGTAGGCATTCCCTTTGTGTTCGATCAAGCCGACAACCTCTCCAGACTGCGATCTAAAGGTGTTGCGCAGGTTTTGAATGTTTCAGATTTGGACAGAAAACTGGTTAAAAAAGCCATAAAAGATGTCATGAAAACGCCCTCCTACAGGATGAACATGCAGAAACTCTCAAAGCTGCATAGAGATCAGCCAATGAAGCCACTGGACCGGGCCCTCTTCTGGATAGAGTTTGTCATGAGACATAAAGGTGCAGCTCACCTCAGAACTGAGTCCTACAGACTGCCCTGGTATTCCTACTACTCTATAGATGTCATAATGTTTTTAGTAACAGTTGCTGTACTTCTGGCTACGTCTATTACTGGATTGGCACGGTCCTGTTTTAGCTTGTGTTTTAAAAGAAAAGAAAAATCTGACTAAACGGGACACATGCACAGATATTTTTCACATTTGTTAGTACTGATAAAATTTGGCAAACCTTTTAAAGATATTCACTGATGGAGTTGCTTGCTGGTTTTATATTTGTATTTTATATTCTTTTTTACTGTACATTATGAATTGTATTACATAACAAGTCTTTGACACAATACAATTAGACTCCAATTAACTTTGTTCTCTAAAAGGATCATGCTTCATTGCTTCAGCAAAAACAGTTACCTTTATAAAGTGTGGATTTACTGTAGGATTGCATTGATACAATTTATTGTACCAAATAAACTGCCAAGTGAGTGGAACAATAAATCCCAAATAGGTGGATGATATCTTTACTAGCCAGTATTGTTTATCCATTTTAGTCTTATAAGTCATTAAAAAGGAAACTATCTGAAAAAACAACATATTCTTCAAATAACATACACTTGAGCATTAAAGGTCACATTACTACCATACCAGTTTTGACTGACCCTGACCCTCATATCATATCATACCATAAAGGTGTTTAACTTGCTTTTAACAACTTTTGCTATTAACAACACATATTAACATCTTATCACTTTCAACTTGTTATCTGTAACACAGGTGAGCAACCCTGCTGTTTTCTGCATCCTTGTTTTCCAGTAATTTAAGTCTGTTACTTATTTGCATGAGAGAGATTGCTCTCTGTCAACTTTGTACTGCCTTATCACCAGTGCATTTAAGAACATGTAATTGCAAAAGCAAAGTCCTGTGCAAGGTAAAACCTGGAAGGAAAGACAGGCACATTTTCTGCTCTCAGGCATTGGAAAATAATTGAGAAAAACCAAAACATACTGGCTCGTAAGAAAATAAAGGTAACATCTTAAATCTTTTCCCAACAGAAAACTCTGATAGCTACATAGAGCTCTGGGACTACTGAGTATTTCCATGCTAATTTTCAAGTGAGCTGCATGACTTGGTTGTTCTGGTTGTTTAGTCAGTTATAGACAACAGTTTAGGAAAGTTTGTGGCTTTTATATATATAAGATAGATAGATAGATAGATAGATAGATAGATAGATAGATAGATAGATAGAGAGAGAGAGAGAGAGAGAGAGAGAGAGAGAGAGAGAAATTCAAAATATGATTACTTGTGAAAAAAATTTTTTACAGATAAAGACAGAACAGAGATTTTCATGGATAAATCAGTATTTAAACTTGGTTTATGCAGCTAGAAATATGCACTTTCTAATGTAAAATATATTATACATTTTTATTCCCAGCTTCAGAGTAAAAATGCACCCGACCTGGATCTGGATATGCCTCTTCTGGCTCTGTCCTGCAGTGGTGTATGGTGGGAAAGTGCTTGTTTTCCCAGTTGACGGAAGCCACTGGGTGAACATGAAAGTCATTATTGAGGAGCTACATTCAAGGGGCCACCAGGTGTCTGTGGTACGACAGAGAGACAGCTGGTACATCAAAGAAACCTCCCCATTCTATACTTCAATTACAATCGATGCCGAGTCTGGTTTTGATGAGGACTTTATTGGTTCATTTGTAGCCCGGCTTATGGAAATCCAGCGGGAAGGAAAATCTGCCTGGACACGTTTTAAACTGGAAATTGAGCAAGCAGAAAAGGCCTCTGAGTTCCACGTTAAATCATGCAAAATTCTTGAAACAATCTTTGAAACCAAAGAGCTGATACAGTCAATGCAGGAAGCCAAATATGACCTTGTGTTGACAGACCCTGCAATACCAGTGGGTATTATAATTGCTCACTACCTCAAGTTGCCTCTTGTTTTAAATGTCAGATGGACCAGTCATGGTGAGGGTCATTTCTCAATTGCACCTTCTCCTCTCTCTTATGTTCCATTAACAGGGACGGAGCTATCTGATAAGATGACCTTTTTTGAAAGAGTCCTTAATGTAATGGCTTTTGCCTTCAACGAATACCAAATTGGAGTGAAGATCTTACCCCATTATACAGGCTTAATTGAGACATATCTCGGTGCAGATAGAGACTACATATCCATGTATCAAGCTGCGGATTTATGGCTCATGAGAGTGGACTTTGTGTTTGAATTCCCTCGTCCCACAATGCCTAATATTGTGTACATGGGAGGGTTCCAGTGTAAACCGGCAAAACCACTTCCTGAAGATCTGGAGGAGTTTGTGCAGAGTTCTGGAGATCATGGATTCATCATGATGTCTCTGGGGACTTTGATTGGAGAGCTTCCAGATGACTTAGCTGATGGGATTGCAGCAGCTTTTGCTAAATTGCCCCAAAAAGTCATTTGGAGGTATAAAGGCAGCAGACCAACCAGTCTGGGTAACAACACTTTACTTGTTGACTGGATGCCACAGAATGACCTTCTAGGACATCCTAAGATAAAACTATTTGTGGCTCATGGAGGAACAAATGGAGTCCAAGAAGCCATGTACCACGGAGTTCCTATACTAGGTCTTCCACTGATTTTTGACCAGCGTGATAATCTACTTAGAATTGAAGCAAGAGGAGCCGGAAAGAATCTTGATATTTTTTCTATGAATGAGGACATTTTCTTCCAAGGTATTCATGAAATCCTCTCTAAGCCTTCCTACAGGATGAACATGCAGACACTCTCCAGGCTACACAGAGATCAGCCAATGAAGCCACTAGATAATGCCCTCTTCTGGATAGAGTTTGTCATGAGACACAAAGGTGCAGCTCACCTCAGAACTGAGTCCTACAGACTGCCCTGGTACTCGTACCACTCTGTAGATGTGATGCTCTTCTTAGCTGGAATTATGCTGGTTATTCTGGGAACCTCAGCTTTTATGATAAAATGTCTATGCTCGAGGTGTCTGAGAAAAAAAAATAAACGTGACTGAGAAGAGACATCATTATTTTACAAACTACAAAGAATGCTCATATAAAGGGGATGATTGTATTGAATGGGGTGTACAGTACAAAACTGTAATTTACAGAAATTGTAGGTGTAATATTCAGTACAATTTTGATGTATGGCCATTTGTTATCTGTATTCTCCAATCCGATATAACCCTTACTATACTTTGATAACATACTACATAGTAATTCTGCTGCTATAAAACTCCAAACTGACCCTGTCCAAAAAAAGCATCTATTAAAAATGATGGTAGAGTTTATGAACTTGTTATCCCTTGCGGGATTTTGCTCTTCTCTGTCTTTGTTTCACGGAATTTCATGACTTCTTAAATTACCTTATGCACTTTGGCAGAAGACACTAAGATACTATATTTCTAAATCATTACAACCTTTCACAAATGTGGCACAGAAATGAGGATTTATGTTCTTATCTTGTCCAAACCAAGCGGCTTGTGAGGATATTTACATATCCAATGACACACACAAAGATTAGAACAACAAGCCAGGTGTTGTTAGACCGTAAAGATTAAATCCTTGCTTTCTCTAAGCCTTCATATGTGTTGTTGTTTTCTTTTCCCTGGAGGATTTTCTGTTACAAGTTATACATTTGACAACTCAATCTTAGTTTTTATGCAACACATAAAACTACATAAATTTAGTCCAGTCATCTGCGTTAGAGATTTGATCTTAATGGGAATTTTCCATATTTTTCTAATAAACTGTTCATGAATGTTAAGATGATGATAATGTAATTTTTTCGAGCTTTGCTCGGGAATGGCATAGATTCCATTTTTTTTTATTTCTGAAAGATTAATCACCAACAGTAAGAGTCAGGAGTATAAATGACATGCAGAACTTTACTTAACCACTATGATGTCTAGAATACCAGCTGGAACCTTATAATGCATAACGCTGACATGCATACAGCTCTAAATACTTAGACACAAAAAAGAAAAAAGTGCCATAAAGATAGACAAAATGGTAGAGCAAATAAAGTAGTTCAATATACTGGTGATCCAAAGTTGTGAGTCTATGTTTAATCAACAATGGCTGCCATGCCCTGCTGTGTCTAAAGGTGAAGGGGCCTGAATGGATAAAGACAACGTCCTCAGGGCCATACAGGAAGTCTCGATTAAGCCCTCCTAAAGGATGGACATGCAAAGTAAACTTTAGTTTCAGTCCTATGTGGATTTATGTAGCACATGGTCAGTGTTTCAAATAACAACACAAGTCAGAGCAAAACAAATTATTTGAAAGCTCTACAGAGGATTTTTTATGGCCAATAAAGACACCCTTCATGATATTGGCTCTCCTAGAGGAGACGGACCTTGGCATTCCATGTTAGACATCATGTAATTTCTAGCATGTGCTACACTGATAATTCTGCTGTATTTTCCCACTTTTCAAAGAGTGATTGATGTAACAGCTGTATTAAAATACTGAGTGACATCTAATTTCAGCTCACCAAAAGCACTGGTGATATTCCTATATTACTTTTCTTTCTGTCGTCATTACAGCCCTTAGAATTCAACTCACTCTATCTTATTCTTAACAATGTATGAATATGTGGAAAGTTTTCTTGCAAGGGAGAGGATAAAATTAGCTGTAAATCTAAGCAGATCCCACTCCAAGACTGGAGGTTTTTGAGAACCGTTATAACTGATATGATTTCTTGCCATGACTATACAAAAATCCTGAGGATTTAACTCAAATAAATAAATTCTTTTATTACAAAACAATAGAAAAACATCCTGTTTCAGAATTTGTGTCTATAAGCTACGTCTAGCTGTTTAAAGTTACAATACAAATTGTCATGGTTTAACATCTCTATTTGTCAAACATGTACAACAGAAATTTCAAGCCAGTAGAATTACAATTGTTCGCTAGGATGACAGGGCTTTGATACCATAAGTCCTCAGGCATTCACAACTCAAAGGGAGGCAGAAATTTCACTTTGTTGGACTTTCTTTTTTTGTTGTTGTGGGGGGTCACGAAGCACACGTCAAAAATAATACAAGTCAACTAAAATTAGTAAGACAATATTAGCTGCCTGGTGGATTCCACTTGAGTAAATATTGAACACAAAACACAAAAATCCAGGTTAAAAAACATGAAATAACTATACAATAACTAAACAAAAAACAATCAAATGAAAAACAGAGCCACTGGCTGGCATTTCATAAGACATGGCAACGTGAATTATTTTAAAGAAGCGAATTAACATTTTGGGAAGGTGGCTTATTTGCTTTCTTACTTAAAACTAGATGAGAAACATTCCAGTTTCATGTCTGCAAAGTAAATATGAAGCTAAGGTCAGCGAGAAGTTATTTTTGCTTATGACAAAAACAGGGGAACAAAAGAAGAGAATCAAGTCTTACACAGTTTACAATGAGCTGTATGCTTAATAATGCTATGCAGTAACTCTCAGGAGTCTCCATATGTTGCAATGTCTAGTCAAGATATGGTCTGATAAGACAGACGTACTGGTCATCTCTAGATGTGCAACTAGGTAAATGTGATTCATTTTAGACAGAGTTGACTATGTATATCCCACTGTTCCCAGTCTTTATGGCTAACTACATGAATCTATTTTAAGTAGGTTTTACTAGACAGACATGAAGATGGCTTGATTTTCTCATCTAATTTTGGTTATAACAGTCATAATAATAAAACAAAACAAACAAAACAGGATAAGCATGAATCCTAAAAGTTGAAACCATGAAATAACTTAAAAGAGATGAGTGCTGGCACAATACTGTATGTACAGTCACCAAAAATACTGAGAAAAGAATGGCTAATTTCAGTGATATCCATAATCATCGCAGGCTCCACATGCCAGCATTGGTGACCATTTAAAGGTGGTGGGGGGGGACCAGTTAGAAAAACTGATATTCGAGTTCGTCCATGGTATTTACAAAGTGTCTGTGCCAGCAGGGCAGGTGTGATGGGCGGTGTAGGTCCTCTCATGATGTCCTGGTCCGTAGAGAGCTCATCCTTACCACAGTGAGCTCAGCTACATCTGCATCGTGCATTTCCACTTCTTGGTGGCAGCTTTCTCTGACCACATACACTACGAGACCCACACAGATGAAAATAAGGAGGATTATGCCTATAACCTGGGTACAGGAGAATAAAAGTTGGTCAATACCAAAATACAAGATATATATGAGCAACAACATCTATTAGCAGAGTTATATACATAGCTTCTAACATGCAATGGCAATGGGTATATGCTATAGATATCATAATCTGCGGGGGAGGTGTTTTCGCACCACTCATCCTACACAATCATCTGCAAACTAGAAAATAATCAACTCACCTGAGAAAACACAAACATCTGCTGTGAGCGGAGCATTAGCTCTTGCGGGCTGACAGCTCCCTCGCTAATTGGCTCACACCACTTCTGCGGAGCCGCCTTGTCAACTAGTACAAATCTACCCTCCCAGTCTGTCATAGCACAAGCAAAGTATTGGCCATCGAGGAACAACAAAATGAGCCACACGATAGCAGGAACAAAACTGGAGAGGGAAACAGTTTTCCTGCACCATGTATCACATCTGCATCCTTGAATGATCAGCATCAAGGTGAAGGCCATAACGGCAGGAATGATGAAGAATGCTGATGAAAACGCTCCGTTCCATGTAGGGTTGCAAGGACACTCAAACTCCAGCTCCACAAGTTTCTCTAGTCCCATGAGGATAAAGCCAAAAGCCACATTTGATACCAGAGGACTGTTGCTAAGTTCATTTTTCAGCCTGGTAAGCCATTGTTGTCTACTTTCCATACTAGATTGACTGAGGAATGAAGACAATCGTTGTAAAAAGCCCAAAAGAGGGTCCACCGTTGTGAACACATTGGCAACAGCTAAGTGATGCGTAATTAACTCATCCAGGGGTAAGTTTTCCCCTCAGGCAAAATGCCACACTTCCACTCTGATTGGTTTTGAACAAAGAGGGGTGTGCTGTGCGCTCTGACATTTCTCGAGCTGATTGGCCTGGTTGAGGTTTCAGGTGGGGTTACATTTTAAATGTGGACTTCCGTGGACAAACTGGAGGGAGGGCTGTAAAGTGGAGGGAAGTTTGTTCTGCTGTTGAGCACAGTTTGGCTTTTTACAACAGTTCTGCAAAAAAACAAACAACAAAAAAAAAGGCATGCATGGAGGTGTAGCCATTTAACAAAGGGCAAGCTTTCACTCTGAAGGATCAAGTTACAATCCTGCATTTCGACCAGAACTGTGGAAAATAGAAGGGAAACGTTTCAACTCAATCTATATTTACCAACAGAGAGAATTTTCTTGTAAAACTACAAGACAGCTACAAAAACATATGAAGGTTTTCTCTTTTGGCTTATTTATCATAGAAACATATGGCATTTACTTGGAAAGAAAAAGAGCTCTGTTTTTCTGAACTAACAACATAATTTTAAAAAAGCTGTGAAGTTTTTCTGAATTAATTAGAATGATTTTTAAATGAAAATGAATTTCTTAATTAGAATGATTTTAAAATGGAAATGAATTTCTTCTGTTTTTCTGGATTAATGTTGTTAAATATATTGATCAGACCACCTTCCATAAATATGAGAAAACATAAATATTTGAGAAATCTTTAAAAATCAGTTCTTGACATTTTACCATTGAGAACAGGAATGAAACTCAGTAGAAATTTTATTTAAAAAAATATAGAGATATAATTAATTCAGAGAAACAGAAGAAAATCTTGTTTTCGAATTGGAAAATCAAATTCAATAAACCTGAACAGAAAATATTCTTATATGTTAAATAATCTTATTTCAGAAAATCAGCTTTTTTTCAGCCTCAAGTGACTGCAATATGCTTCTGTAATTTCAAAAAATGATCTCCAATTAAAAGAATTCGACACATTAACTTTGCCCAACTGGCCACATGAGGTCGCCCACGCAGCAGCACAGATTAAGGATAGAAGAGGATTACAGGAGGCCATATTGAACTTTCAAGGGGATGTGGCATACAGTTTGAGAGCATACAGGCCACTGATGTGATGACATAATTTATAAATGACCTCAGTGAGCTCAAGAGCATCACCACAATCTCCTCATATAAAAATGTTGGAAAGTGAAACAGACCTGTGACTTGTGGAAACCGCAGCTGAAACAACCATATATACACACACACACACACACATATATATATATATATATATATATATATATATATATATATATATATATATATATAT
>JAOXYM010000001.1:27206383-27236332 GCA_028567055.1 Leptatherina wallacei
TATATATATATATATATATATATATATGAGTGACAATTCAAATGGTCTTATCTTACAGACTCTATGTAGCCTAGCTTGTGTGATGCTCTATGCTCGTTAGGAAATCACATTATAGCTGGAATGCGGTTTAAACAGGACCCCCATCCATATTAAAATGACAGCAGATAAAAACGCATATCTGTCATCTCATACGAGTAGCAATGAAAAATAATATTGAACCGAGGCACATAACTGTACAAGTTCAACAATATCATCTAGCTTCTATTGTATGCGTGCGTGTATGTTAAGGCAATATTCATCCACTGTCGTGAGCGCACTGGGCACGCGCGGCTTGTCGTTGCTGCCGTTTGTGTCCTACCAGCATCGGTTCCTCCTTTGGTATTAAAAATAGCCCAGTGCTGATAACAGACTTATGTTTCGGCTTCATCACTCGCCGTCGGGAATCATTTGTTCGCTACTTTGATTTTAATCAACGAACCGTGACCGTGGGAGAGCAAATGCGCATCGGACTGCGCATCTCTGAATCTTTGGAACCTCACTGTGGACAATCTCCCTGACATCCAAAGACCTCTACTCCGCAATCCGAAGAGGCTTCTTAGCTGCCTATGGCCGCAGATCGGCTTCCCTGAGCCGCTGGCCCCGTCCCGGACCTTTCACCCACTGCTGCCCTCAAAGGGTCTTTGAATCGGGGAGACATTTCTTCTAACATTTTTTTTTCTTTTTTGTTTGTTTGGGGTTTTTTCTTTCTTTTTTTCTGTTTTTTTTGTTGAAAATCATCCTCGGTTGACTGTTTTTAAAACAACCCAGTGCTATGCTGGGCCCGTCTCACTAGATCTTGTGATCAATAGCCTACACGATCTCTCCTCCCACATTCGTCCGACCGAGACCCTGGTACTCTTATCGAGCCCCGACGATGCATCCTAACGCAGTGATGCTGGCGGTGGTCCTTCTGGGGAACTTGATGCTGCCTTTCATCTCGGCTCAAAACGGTAAGCAGACAGATGTGACCCCAGTACATTTGTTAACGTTGCACTGGAGGAAAGTGACTTGACTTGTGTGAGGACGCCCGAATTAAATGTTTCTGAATAGGGTTTTGAGAAGGACTACCACTACTCTGATTTCACGCATCTCGACAACAAGGCCAGAGTGACCAAATTCGATTTTAGCACTGACAACAAAGTGTGAAAATGACACCAAAAGGACTCTAGTGAATTTTTCCTCCCCTCTGGTTGGTTATTTGTTGCTTGAGTTGTGTAGGCGTGTCTGTCAGAGAAATTAACTGTCACTTTCAGGCAACTTGGATATGTGAGAGATGCAGAAGGTGTTGCTGGGTTCAACTCTGTAAGTTTCGCACCTTTATGGATTTAGAAATATTTACACTGTTACCCTTTAGAGCCACACAAGGTAGCAGGCTATGAGTAGAATATTAGGGGTGCTATAGCGTGTCATTGTTTAGGGGATTGAGTAGATAAGAGTGTGTAAAACAGGACTGACCAGCTCGGGATAAAATAACCAAACGTTAAAGACTACTCAACCATGCTTGCTATGCCAGTTTTAAGTGGATTTTCTTTCCCCAAAACTGTCTGTCTGTAATTTTAGTAATACTGAAATACATATCATAACATTATCTTTATTCGCTCACGTTTAAGCACCAGATGTTTCATCTTCCAGTATTAAAAAGGAAATGAAATGTTTGGTTGAGAGACTCCGAGATGTAAACAGTGTGCATCTGTGAATATCAAAAGTCCACAATCCGTAATGAAATCTGGCAGGATTTGGTTCAAGGAAATGTCAGCAACATGCTGTTGGGTTGTTCCACACGATCCTCCGGCTTGTCCTGACTTCAAATTCCGTTGAATCACAGCAGCCGCTGGGCTAGGCAAATCAGCAGCCATTCATGAAATGAGAGTGGAAATCCTGGGAATTTTATGTTTTGCGTGTGTTTTAAAGCACATCTTGTGATGCTGCTTTGTCAGTGCATCTTTAATGTGAGTATTGCAGGTTTTCTGAACAGGCTAATAACTAACTGTCTTTGATGGTGCTGCTGTGCACACAAGTCAAGGCCCACATGTTGACAAAACAGTGTCACTGATTCAGTCTAATCCACTTTCACATAAAAAGAAGGAAGATAATTACTCCACAGAGTTAAACATTTTAGTGATTCATGCCCATATTTTGCTACGTGAGATAAATAGACACCCACAACGTAAGCCTCGGTAAGATATGTATTTTGGTGTTAGGTTGAAAATCTCACTCCAGCACTTGGTAAGAATATTAAATTACCTCATTATCAACATAACCACTGACACATTGCCCTGTTTAGACTTAGCTCTGGTAAAATGAAGTGAAATGCAAACCATTTTTGCAAGTAAACAGAAGCAGCCTCCATGTCTGTCTAGTGAGGAATAAACTAGAATTCCTAGGCTGTTACATAACAAAATGTTTTCTGCCTTCATTGTTAGTTTCTCTGAAGTGCTTGAAGTGTGTGTGTGAAAAGTGAGGTGTTTTCTCATCTTGCTATCTGGAAAATGAAACTCATAATAACAATGAAGCGCAAGCAAAGGCATTCAAACCCCTTCCTGTGTTCCTTGCCCTGTATGTGCCCTTGCACTCACTGAGGCCCAGTTCACACCATTTGAACACACAAATGATATACTAATGGTCAGTAAAAGGCAGTTTAGTGTCACCCAGTTAAAAAAAAAGTGTTTTATCTGTGTTTATCTTAAGATGCTATAGATTTAGTAAATACTCTCTTCATTCACGGCAGCTTTTATAAGAGCAGTAATACAGTAATACAGTTACCATTCAGAGACAAAGGTAATTTCCTGATAATTGTTCACATTCTATACAAAAACCTTTTAATTTCTCTCTCTCTGTTCAGATTTAGGGTAATAGGTGCATGGCTTCTTATGTAATGCTAGATTTTCCTGTGATATGACAGCATTCAGGCGGTGATGTGGGGACAATAATAATTATAAGTGCATGAGATTTAATCACTGTCTGGGAAGCAGAGGGAATTTGTGTCATTGCTTCCTCGTGTTCAGGGAAAGTAGGCCTACTAGGGGAGGCCAGGTTGTGTGACAGATATTTGGAGGGCTGTGAATTGCATCCGTCCATTCTGCAGCATTTCTATTTTTACCACCAAGACAGAGAACAGAGAACTGTGGCTTTAAGGTCCTTTTGTGAAAGTCAATCCATTAACTCTTAATGGATGGCCTCCTTGTTCACAGCTGTACAGCCCTCTGAAGACTCATTGGGTGGCTGTTAACTGTTTATGATAAGAAATGATGCAATATGAAAAAAAAGAAAAGGGCTTTGCAGGAAGTGGCTGGGACTAACCTGAAGAAGTACCTTTGGGTCTTACATAATTTTCCCCCAACAAAGCATTTTAGGAAGGGAAATTGTTTTTGTGTTATAACTGACTGTGAAATCTAAATATTCAGGTCATGTTAAAGGAATATTCAGGGATTTTTTCATCTGAGGCCTTAGTTCCCTTTGTATTTGGGTTTAAAATATTGATAGGCAGCAAAAATGTTTGCAGTCTCACTCATGTTAATCAAGGACGGCATGACTGACAGCTGCAGTACAATATTACAGAGCAGGGAAAACATGGCAAAGAAAAAACGTGTTTGCATTTTCAAATGACAGGCTCACATTATTATTATGACTGTCTGACATTACAGAAAGGATGCCTACATGGACAGAGCTTTTTCATTCTGCTTCTCAGTGCATCAGTTGGGTCATCCCTCTCTGTGCCTGTTTGTGCACTGAGTGTATTACTACTGTATGTGATGATTAAAGGGATATTTCTTTTTTGTAATGAAGTGGGTTTTGTGAAGTACTTTTGAGTTGTTGCCGTCTTGCCTGCAGTAGACAGTGTGAAAGCACTCTCAGGAATTCTCAAGAACTACTCAGAATGAGGTTTAGAAAGAGGGAATTTTGACTGTATAATGCAGGGGTGCCCAAAGTCAGCCCTCGAGGGCTGCTGTCCTGCAGGTCTTGCATGTCCCCTGCTACAGCACACCTGAATCAGATTAATGGGTCAACATGCTTGGGCAGCACTTGTCAACAAGCTGTTGAGGAGAATCAGATGTGTTAAAGATCCCAGATATGCTTGTAGTTTCCAGGTATTCCAATAAATTTTTTGAGATCAGACCGATGGACTTTTTAAGTCACAGCTGATCTGTAGCAAGAAATATTGGGCAGCCGCCATGCACATGGTGACATGGATGCTCCTCGATTGTTTGTAAAGTAACAAAGCAAAAGATTGACTTGCTTTAGATGGTAAAAAATTTGCTCCTCTGTGACCACCTTGTAAATAGCTTTTAGTTGCTCCCCTCTCCAAATTTCTTCCTGATTCAAACTTAGAGCATTCTGGCTGCTTTCTCCTTTGGGTGGGACAGTAACAACAGTAGATTCTTCCCACAATCCTACTTAAAAAAACAAACACCTACTGTGATTTAGCTCATTTTGTTACAGTTTGACTTGTATAGTGTAAATTCCTTCTCAAGCTTCTCATTTTAATCGAACATAACCATTTATTTAGGCCAACAGAATCTCAGACATAGGAGAACTCTTGGCAACTCATCAGACACACAGTAACAATCAGCTGCAAATTCAAGCTTTCTTTTAACTTTTCCACAGTAAAATATCCTCTATATTATTTTGCATCAAATCTTTAGTGCCTATCAATACTTTACACCCATATAAAAGGGAAATTGAGCCAAGGTTAAAGAAAATCCCTGGGTTTTCCTTTAGGATGACCTCTAAAATAATCAGTTATTGTCACTCATATATCCTAAATTGAGTTTTTGTGTAATTTAACTGGCTATAGAATCTAAGTAGTTTAAGACCAGGTGTATATGCAACAGCAGATATGAGCAATTCTTAAGTTTTCACAAAGGAGTTGTAAAGGCACCGTCTGAAAAAAAGCTACACCCAAATGTACTGCAATGTGCCCTGTGCTACCACTTACAGTATGTATAAGCATCAACAGAGGCCAACATCACAATGTAAGACAAGTATTTTACAGCCATGTACCATCTAATCAATAGATCTATATACTGCAGCAGAATGTCCATTATCATATTTCATGCAGGCTCTGGACAAAGGTTCATCTGTGAGTCTGGAAAATGAACTGTAGAACTCGAGCCAAATTCTTACACTGAGTCACGCTTGCCCACTGTGAAATCTGATATGGCCTGCACTGATTAGGAGCAGCATCACACTGCATAAAACTTACTGCAGGGATATTGTATACTGATGCAAAACTGTAAACTGAGTGATAATCTTTTCTTTAGTAGTGATTTGTTTTCAAGAGGTTTCATTGTCTTTTTTTCCCCCCTTCACATTCATAGAACGAAATATGTTCATAGCCACAACCTTGTGCTACTGGCTGTTCTGCAGGAACAGCTCAGATTTAATGAGCTGAATAAGAATAGAGGAGGAATTCTTAAAAAAGCCCACCTCTCATTTTTACATTGCCTCTTTTCTCCATGGTCTCAGATATTTGAGTTATTTCAGGGGTAGTGGGAACACCCTCTAAGGTGAGATGCTATATCTTTATATTTTGTAATTTCTTCTAGGTTGCATGGCAGAGAGAGGGGGATGCCTTTTTTATTTTCAACCCACAAGCTCATCCTATGTGAACATAATTTGACAAGGGCTTCCAGTCATTAAACTTGAAAAATAATAATAAGTGGAAGTGAGGATATTAGGAGATAAGGGAGTAACATTCATTCCAACCCTGCAGTAACTGCTGGAAGACTGTATTAGAGGTATGACTGTTCTAATTTTTGAAAATACATTTGTGGGAATCTTATAAAATGGATGGGAACGAGTGCTCCCTGATGCACCCATCCCAGTGCTTCTCAGGTTTTTTAGTAAATTGTTTAAATTCCATTACTCTGACCTATAAAAGAGTAATAGGAAGTGTTTGCTGGTTGTGATAAGAGGATGGGATTAGAAGCTTTCTAAACTGTGCAGGGGGTTACTGGGATTTAAATCTCATTAAACTGTTGCTTCTTCTCTTTAATCTCAATGATGGGTAAAAATATTACCAGAAAACAAATCTAGTAAGCGTCAGTGTTCCCTTTTTCTGAAAATTTACCATTGCAAGCAGCAATATTGTGTTCTGAAGCTGCAAGCAATGTGAAGAATCAGGCTGTTCACATCCCAGAGTCATGAAATAAATTCAGCATCATATTACATGGAATCTATATGACTAGTTGATGAATATCTCCTTTATATATTATTTATTTTTTTGGCAGATAAGCCATTTTTAAAAACCAATTATTTTCTGTTCAGAATAGCATTAAATTTAAACGGGTTTATAAAGATTGTATTACAGCGCATTGCTGCAACGTACAATTACTTCTCTTTTTATATTTTTTAAGGGAAAATCAGTGCATCTAATGCTGCTTTGGTAATATCCTGCAAAATTACAGGTTGTTGTAACATAAGTGGGTTTTAACACACCTAGTTATTCAATAATGTCTTATCTGTATTTATTAATTTCACAAGTTACTTTTAGATAATATAGCTCAAATATTTTAGAGAAAAGGTTGGTATTCTCTGAACAGCAACATGAATGAATCAAGTACAGGAGTAAATGTCGACACAGCACTAAGGACAAAAGAAAATTAGCTAATGCAACGAGTGCTAAAGTGAACAATTTACATCTACAATCAGCACAATTTTTGATAGAATAGTTCACAACAACTCTTCTCTCAGGATGTTGTCCCCTTGTCATCATTAGTTTCCCTCCATACTGTCGGTTGTATATGAAATTAGTTACTCATAGTTTTATTCAAATAGCATTATCTAATTTCGTCTCAACCATCATGCAAGATCTTCTGGCTAATCCTGTATCTGCTTAATTTCTTTACACTCACCGTTTTTTTCTCTTTGTTACTCCCAAACCTCATGAGATTTGGATTTGTTCAATTCAGTCACTGGAGATTTCTATGCTCTTTGATCTCTCTCTCTCTCTATATATATATATATATATGTCTATGTGTGTGTGTGTGTATCACCGTGGAAGGATTTTGCTCCACTTTTCTTAAAAAGGTTGATTAATTTTTGATGGTTGCTGGCATTTGTTTATGTGCAGCTCTCTTTAGGTCCCACCACAACATTCAGTTAGGTTGAGATCTGAACTCACGAGGCTTTTGCAACAAATGTTTTTCATTTTTCAACCATTCCTTTGTGATTCACTGGTGTAGATTATTATGTGACATGATCCAGTTTTGGCTAAGCTTTAGCTGTTGACTAAAATACCTAGAGGAATTTATGGTTGATTAAATGATCGCAAGTTGCCCGGGTCCTATGGCTGTAAATCAAGCTCAAATCATCACGCCTCCACCACTGTACTTAACAGTTGGTATGAAATGTTTTGTTTTTGCCAAATGTAGTGATTTGCAGTACGGCCAAACATCTTCACTTTGGTCTTGTGTATCCAAAGGTCATTGTTGCAAAAGTTGTGTGGCTTGCTTAAAGTTAGAAGTAACTTTCCAAACATAAGCCTTGCTGCCATTTTCATTTTGGCTTTCCACTGATAACCCTTCCAAACAAACCATATTTTTGGAGTCTTTTCCTAATCCTACTGTCATGAATTATTACATCAACACATCAGCTGTAGAGTCTAAGGTTTAGCTCAGACATTGCAGGCCTCAGATAGCATGTTGAATATGGCCCGTAGAGTTTGAGGCCTTGCTTAACATGCTAAATGAGGCCAGTAGAGTCATTTATATTGATTTCTCAGAAATTTCTCAAAGCCTATCATTACCACAGTAAGACCATGCAGTGAACTTGCTGGGACGCCCACTCCCAGGGATATTGGCAGCTCTGATGTCTTTCCTCCTTGGCATTTTGTTAACACGCACTTGAATGTTCCAAACCAACAAACTCCCAAAATATCTGGTTTTATAAATGTGATACCGCTTTCGAATGACCAGTTCACCGATTGCATTTGATTAGCAGCACCTGACTGATAATTTATCCTTATACATAAGTGACTGAGAGTTCTGAGGGAATAACTGGTGCATTTCCAGCTTTTATCCACATGCAAACACAGTTGTTGAAGCACTGAAGCAAACTTTAGAAAACTCCCCTCAGAGTGATTAATTCCACATTCTCTGACTCTGATGTTTATGTATGGATATCAGAGTTTTTTGGCTTGTGACATGTGAACATGGATGACACTTCGCAGCTATCTAAACAAGGAGAACTCTGTATTTTACAAAAAACTGTTTAGGAAGGGCTCAAAAATGTTTATTTAGGCTCCAAACTCTCTACATACCAATCTGATGGGATCTGTGAGGAGCAAGGCCAATCCACATTGTCTTTGCTTCCAGGGCTCCAGACTAACTTTTTGCATTGGTTGCATTGGTGCGCCTAACTGTTTGGGTGCACCAGCAAAAAATTTAGGTGCACCCCAATATTCACGGCATCGCTCTCGGCAGATCATTCTAATAATTGTCTTTTGATCATTGTCAGACATTGGTAGTTGTTTTATTTATTGTGAACAATAATGAGGTTTAGAAAACGGTTTGTCTATTTGAAGCATGGATGTTAAGTAGGCTTAGAACAAAAAACTTTTTAAGAAAACAAACAAAGTTCTAGCTTCACCGAACTGAATGAAACTAAACATGTTAAACTCTGAAATTGCTCTTGAGGTTGTGATGCTTCTAACACATTTCTCACCTCCGGATTTCATTTGAATCTTTTTCATGATAATTATCGACATGGACTTGAATTTCGTGAAAGGCAGCTCCTCTTTGGTTATATTATATGCCACGTTTTTGGCTGCTTAGGCAGACAGAAACATCCAGGGTTTTTGTTATTCTGTTTTTTGTTTTAGATACACGGCAGCCTCTTATACAGTGTCTCCCCTACTATAATATTTGGGGGTGCCCCCCAAGGTTACATTTTTATCTGGTTTTCATATTCAGCGCCAAGTTACAACAGAAGTCATTCCTGGTTTCATTTCCTCTAGAACAGGTTTATACTGACTTCTTTTATCAAAAACTAAACAGTCTGATGTTATTTTTCTGATTTACATGTTGGCATGTCATAGCTGCTCTGTAAGCTCCACCCTAATGTTACATGCATGCTACGTGCACCCACCACACATAAGTGAGCATACTTCCGTCTGCAGACAGAGGGAACACATCTGAAAAAACATCAACCAGCAGAAAATCTGACAAAAATCAGTTTTTGAAAACTGTCCCAGGGAGGTGAAGATGGAAACATCCACGGTTTAGCAAGGGGCAGCCAGAGTATTTCTCCTGCTCCGGTGTTAGTAGAGAACGTCATGTCCATCACAGGAACGTGTACGGCTAAACTAGGGGAATCTACCATCATTGTAGTCATTTCTGAGTCGTATTACAGTTTAAATGGATCCAATGTTCTTTGTGGATTTTATTAACATCAACACGTGATCTAAATTCGATACACGTTGGATACGTTGGATTTCTTTCTTGCCTGTTAGCCACCAGTGAACTTCTGGGGGAGACTTGAGCTGGGTCAGTGCAGGTGACGTGACACAGACGGGGGGGGTCGTATTCAACTTTCATCCGTTTTTTTGTTACATTTTGGTCAGACACAGTGAAAAACTCTTAAATTAGTGAGGATAATAGAAAACAACAGCATATGATCAAATTCCACCATATTCAACGTTTTGCAATTGATTCCAGTTTCCGTGATTCTCATCTGTGTTGTTCTTCGCAATACAGGATGTCTAATGTGCGCCACTCTTGGTTTAAAAGCCAACACACAACACGATATACAACTGTGGTTCAGAGGTGAATACCCTCCCCTTCTCTTGGCTTTTTATCACAGTGTTATTCTTCTCTGAGCTCAGGTAAGGAGCCCTGACTCCCTCCTTTTATTGCTAGGAAAGCTGTGAAAACTTGCTTTACTTCCCTTTTTGCCTTTTGACTTGTTACTAGGGCTGGGCGGAGCGACCCAAATATCGATAGTATCGATACCAAGGCTAGTATGGTTATCGTTCGATACCAGCATTATGAGATCAATATTTTCCTTGCAGAGGGCTTTGGAGGGAAAAAGACAAATAATGTGAATGAGAGTCAACCAATAGTAGTAATTTGCATTACTACTCCAGTCCCAACTCAAATTAGAACATTACTGAAATAGTTACCCTTCTTTCTTCACCAACTTTGAAGGCATCCATCCTCTATTTTGGACACTTCTGATTTTAGAGTGTGTAGAAGGGGCGATATCTGAATCATTGGCAAGCATTTTACCCTGTATTCAGCAACACTTTGAAAGATTTAATGAAACTACACAATTTCAATGGGTCATCCAATCTTGTTAACATGGAATAGACCTGCTCCCAAGTTGTTTTGACCCTTATGAACTTTAAAGCCTCTTTCAGACTTGCATTGTGGAATATGTGCGGTAAAGTCCATCCGCTCTTTAACCAGAGTTGTCTTTTCGAACATATCGCTTCCTCGCGGACTTTTAACATCGCAACTACGTTCTAACTACGTTCACACATGGGGAAATGTTCCGGATAAGTCGGTTGTCGAAACAGGGTAGGACGTCTTTCTGTTCAGGCAAAACGATGTGCCGACATGGGGGCTAGCCGGGAAATGTCCGCTACAGCTCCGAGGTAAAAGAGCGGAACGTTTGTCTGAATGCAAACGGTATAAAAGACAAAGTCCACAACATTACTGCTTTTCAGAGCATGTCTGAAAGGGGCTTAAGTGTAACAAACAATCAGACAACTGTTTTGAAAAACTGAGAAATCCAGGATCCCATCAAAACTGTCAAGAATGCAATCCAAGTAAAACATGAATCTATATATAAAAAAACATGATCAAATAGGAGAAATGGGTTTGGACAGCACTGTTAATTACTGCCACTATAAATTATTTTCACAATTCACAATTGACACAATTTGTACAACTATTCTTAAAAAAAGCACAACTGAACTTTGACAGATTTTCCCAGTGAAGCGCCACCTAATGACGGCTAATTCGGCATCCATCTTGCATCCCACCTGTACTTTAAGCTCTCTCCATCCAGTAAAAGTCAGTCCGAGTTGATTCTTGTCTTATCTTTTTCGCTGTCCCTTCTTTCCTTCTTTTCTTCTCTTCCTTTGATGTCCTCTTGCTTTTTTTTTTTTTTGATAATCAGCCTCAGTGAACATTCAAAAAAGCCAGTATGATGATATCCAGCTGCTAGTGTGTGACGCACAATGTAAAGCAAATCTCAATTGTAAAGTGACACAATGTCCTGGTAGCAAAAGTTGTGCGGTTTCTCAGCCTCGGTATGCTGCAGGGCAACAATGGCTCAAGGAATGTACAAAATAAATGTTACTCCGCCATAAAAACAAGCCAGAAATGCATATTTTAAGGTCACAGAGTTAAATAATGCTATTTTAAAGGAAGATTAAATGCCAAATTAAGGTCACCTCCAAAATATTGCTGTCAGATTGCCCACCCAAGTTTCTCATTTTAAATGTTTTAGGCATTTAAGTACTGACGATCTCAATACATTTTCAGGAATGTACGGTTGTTCTGCTGGACTTCAACACATTATAAGATCTCAACCACACAGAATAAGATGGAATGCCTATGGCCTTTGCATTTTACCAAAATATAGAAATTTAGCAAAAACATGACAACATCTTTGCTTCTAAAAAAAAGACCCACAGCAACCAAAAGAAAGCTCTTCTTAGGTCTACAAACATACATTTGCCTTGGAATTTTTCTTTCAGGCTATGATAGCTAACAGCATTAAGTTAAACTGAGTTGGATACATATAATATCTAAAACTATAATTTGATGAAAATAACCCAAGAGGGAACACAATATCTGACACAGCACCATGCAGGTAAAACAGAGATGTCCCCACATCCACAAAGATAGACACATCTAGAACCATACACATGCACGCACACACTTCTGAGCACATTACTAGTTCATTGGCCCTTGGGGGTTTCCTACCCTCTGCTTTCTCTGTGTGTGTTGTGGGACTGTGGATGGAGATCCAGGTTGTAAGCAGGCTGCTGACTCACTCTGAGCTTCATGGTGATGGTGTGTGGCTTGTTGTCAGTCCTCGAGGGAGCTTTCCTTTCTACCTAAATGAGTGGAATATGTAGTTTTTAATTTCTATGACTTTCATATAGCTTTAGACAGAGCTTAACTACAGGCTATTTTAAGATGTAAACCACTCGTTTATGAATTTCTTGGTTACATTAAATCATATCATTATTGTGTATCAACTACACAGTGCACATAAAATAGTCAAAGTTTGACCCATTGCATGTGAATTACAATAATCTGTCAAATGTCTGTTAGTGCAGCAAGACTCTTGTTTGTTTCGTTGGGAAGGGTTTAATGAAATGAAATACATGGAGGGTAGCTCTGCTACCAAAGCAATAAACCACTTGTGACAGCTAAACAAATTACAATAAACTGCTTGTCATTCATGATGGAATTATATGCACGATGCCCAAAAATATACAACCTGATTTCAGGGCTATTTTTAAAACTAACAGACAGCAAGTAGGAGTAAACAGTGGACAGAGTGCTGATATACATTTCTGCTGACCTTGCAAAGTTTCCAAGTCAGTGAAACATAAGTATAGCATTTTTTCTGAATGCTGACAGTTACTAATGAACTACTTACTGTATGAGTATCATCACTGGCAACAGCTGGGACTCCCCCATGCAGGCACAAGTGTACCTCCAGTTAGACTCGCTTTAATGTTTTATTTATAATTTCTTCTATCAACCTGTAATAGAAAGGCTTTGTATCTCATCTGTGTTTATTGACCATTTTCATGTACCATACTCCAGTTAACAAAAAGAGAATCTCTAATATGTTGCAAGTATTGAGTAGTCACCGTTGTTGCTGTCCACAGTTAGTTCAATGAGTCACCTTAAGTGCACCTACTGAAAAAAGTAGAAGAGAACAACATTTCTTTTGAAGAAAAAAACAATCATAACTTGAGTCAACACATCTGCTCTCAGCTGACTGCATCCCTCTCCAAAAACAGACTGGGCCCATTTCTCATCTGTCACTAAGTTTCTGAGATTTGCCCAAATGCTCCATCACACAGCTCTCTGTCACTTCACATTTCCCAAAACAACTTTGAAATGAGTGAGTACCGGCTGGCTGCTTTGCGTTTTGTTTTCATTGTCTGTGTAAAGTTCTTTGTTCAAACAACACAGAAGCTGGTCTGCTCATTGGCCTGGTATATATTTGTAGTTTTCCCTTTGCACATTTCTCCAGAGTCTCCCTTAGCCTGAATTTGAATTAAGTCATCTGTTCATTTTTCTCATCTGATTTGCTGTCATCTTGGAGGACATTCCTGACCTCTTTCAAGTAGTTCCTATACTGTGATTATGAGCTGTTTAGCATGGATGGCATTAGCTATATGTGCTAAGTGCCAGACCAAATTTTCTTTTACAATCATAATAGAGAGTAAATGCTCTATCACACTGAAATATTGCGTTAACTGTGTAGGCGGGTAGACTTGGAATTTTCCCTCAGGGATAGTGTGGAGGGCTTGATAGGCCCAGATGTTTCCAGAGAAAAGAAACAAATGCTAATTACTCTGCATAACTCCAGGCAGTGCACATAGAAACACAATCATAAGCACCTTTGATGCATCTCCTAGCAGGAGGACTGCATTTCATTTAATTTCTAACATGTCCTCACAGTTTCTCTTTACTATCATCTCATTTATTTTTACATGACCGTGGGTCAAAAACTGGTGCTGGGATGGAAAACTTGTAACTTATTCCTCTTATATCTGTATACTTACAGAGACAAAATAACTTACTTGTTATTCTTTTATTTGATTTTTAGAATATTATCCTCAAGCTCTGACGATCCTGTGCATTGTAGAGTTATGGGAAAGCACTATTTAAATGTTTAACATGGCAATTATTAACAATAATTTGAATAAAAGGAAAATGTTACCGCCACTGGGTGTATTATGGTGGTGAGCTGCACACTGTAGATGCACTCCTTGCTCATAAGTCTACAGGCTTATATGTTTGTGTGCTTAATGCTTATGATACGTTACTGTGAGTAGGACTGACAGATCTAGGAGGTCCTGTAAGCTGTTGTATTTAGACACAGCACACAGTCCAGCACTCAAGAGACCACAGGCTCTTTGTTCCCATTTCCTTTACGTCGATTCAGGGGAGAGTTAAGGTGGTGCATTTTTCTGATTTACTTAAGCAGCTGAGAGCCAGCAGAGAACAGTGTCTATGGTCCAGGTGATTTGTCATTAGATGAGGTTCATTAAGGCTGGCGGTGTATTGTTGGGCGAACTACCGATGTGGAACAGGGGCATGAATCAGGCACAGATGGAGGATGGTTGCGATAATAATGGTCATAATGCTTATGGATCTCATGGATAGGTTATGGATTTTATTATTAAATTCACAGTATTTCACAATCAATCGTGTTTTCTCATTTCAAACAAGGTGAGCCAGGTAATACCAGAGTGAGGAGAAAGGGGTAGATTAAATGCCAGTGATGTGGGTTGTATTGGGTATGTTTTCAAATTTCACATTATGGTCCTAAATGTATCTTTATGCCAAAATTATATTTTAAAAATATATTTTTATTATATTTGGTGTCTATGTGGAACCTGATTGAACTTAAACTATCCTACAAAACTGAGGCCGTTTTGAAAGCCCACTCTTAAAGTCCAGCTTATCCAAAATGTAAGCTGGCTGACCTAATTTCTGGCGTTACCGGCACAAGCTGATATGGATAAAAAGAGATTACAGAGCACACGTACAGTTGGATTTATCTGAAGCAATATCTGTGAACAGCTTTTAATAAACATTTCAAGCTTTGAAAAGAAAAAGATTTGTTTAAATATTCATGTGCACTGACAACATAAAGTGTAGACTTTCAAAACTGTATGTTTTAAGAAAAGGGAAAAACGGAGTTATGTAATACCTTACAATATAACCTGGAAGAAGCTTGTGACAGGATATTAGATAAAGAACACCATGGGTATGAATTTGACGCTGCAGGCACTTTCTTTCAGCAAGTCCAGTTTATTTCTGCAGTCCAATGACATGCATGTTATGTGAATCGGTGACTCTAAATTGCATGTAGGCGTGAAAGTGGGTGTGAATGTGTTTGTCCGTCTGTATGTATTAGCCTTGTGACAGACTGGCAACATGTCCACACTGCTCCTCACCTCTCACCCAGCATTCTATGAGATAGACTCCAGCAATGTGTGATCCTGAAAAGGATAAGTGAGTAAATTTAAGAGGCAGATGATTGTAGGAGACCAGCACTGTTCATGAAAAACACATACAAGCTAATATACACTGTTTGTACATACCAGATTTGTTAAATTTTTTTGATCAAATTCATATAATTTGGCACATTTTTACAAGTGAATAAGTAATAAGTTCACTTTTGTGATGTTATTGAGATATTTGTGTAACTGACACACTTATCAATATCTGTTTGAGGTAATAATTTTTTACAACTTTTCAATTTTTTGTTTTCTTTTTTTAAATGAAGAGGGGTTGTGCAAAATATGGATGAGTAATCATGTTTACCTTTGTCTCTAGTTTGTGTATTTCCTGATGGAGGAGCTAGTTAAAAGCTACTTAGAGAATGGACCTTGAAAAAAACTAAAAAATGTTGCCAACTAAAACAACTCAGACCTCAGATGTAACCTATCAGTTAGAGCAACAGCTGTACTTTGGATTTCTACACCAGGTTACCTTTGCATCAGACTTACATGAGACTGGGTTAGGCATAGCATGGTTGATGTTACCACATGGTGCTGCAACATGACCAGTGTCTCAACAGACTGCAAACCATGTTGCTACATGGACATTCTGTGGTTCAGCGTTTGCTTGATTCACTATGTAACTTTGAGGTTTGAGTTGTTTTAGCTAGCTAAAAATGAGCATGTCCTCCTTCTCAGTAACTTTTAGCTTGGCTCGCCTGTCATAACTTATTCTATTCTCCAAACTGAGAGCACTCTGACTGCTGTCTACTGCTAGAAAGACACTGACTACTCGTAAGTATTTAACACAACCTCATGTATAAAAAGATCTTTTTAATGATTATAGTGCTCATAAATCTGCATTATTTATCAATGATATACGTGAATATATACATACATATATATATATATATATATATATATATATATATATATATATATATATATATCACTTTCATTCCTCAGATATTGTTGGCTTCCATGATAATTTCTTCTACGCCACCGATTTTAAAGGCTGAAGTGATTTAATCTATTCATATTTAGCAGTCGTAAATGCGCACAAGAGTGCAAGCGTTGTCAAGTGGTACCAGAGGCTGATACGACACATGTCATAGAAAATTGTTGAGGCATTGTTCATCTACTTGATTAAAGAATCCACCTTAGATAAAATGCAGTGTGAATGCTCAAATAGTCATTCCTCTTACTATGTAATCTATTTACCTGTGGTCATTTACTGTAACCAATGTTTACATGTCTGTTTAAGATTAAGAAACTAGGAAGAAGAAAGGGAAAGAAACATATGATAAGAGAACTACTTGCTGCTATGGATTTGGAACTGGTTGACTTTGACTTTGTCTGACAGTTCGCCATAAATAGGCCGGCAGACCCTGACGTTGAATGGACTGGACTTTTGACAATTTCCAACCTTTTCTTTATCCACCTATCAATGATTTTCAAGCTTGCTTCTTTTTGTTTTGCCTTTAATCATCCTCTGTTCTGCTGAAATGTGCTCTGACCCTGTTTAATTTTTTTCTCTTTCTCTTGGCCTTTCCATGCCTTCCTGCTGCTCTCACCCTCTTCAACCCTTTCCTTCCCTGCCATCCTCAATACAATTCTCCTCTCCAGCTGGGTTTGTGAAATCGCCGCTGTCTGAGACTAAGCTTACGGGGGACACCTTTGAGCTGTACTGCGAGGTGGTCGGTAACCCCACTCCAGAGATCCAGTGGTGGTATGCTGAGGTCAACCGAGCCGACTCCTTCAAGCAGCTGTGGGACGGAGCCCGCAAGCGTCGGGTATCCATCAACACGGCCTACGGCACCAATGGGGTCAGTGTGCTTGGCATCACACGCCTCACACTGGAGGACTCTGGGACCTATGAGTGCCGGGCAAGCAACGACCCTAGGCGCAATGACCTCCGACAAAACCCTGCCATCACCTGGATCCGTGCCCAGGCCACCATTTCAGTGCTACAGAGTGAGTGGTCTATGTGCTGTAGTACCTAGATGGTGAACGAACTACAAATCCCCTCTCTATTACCTGTCCCTCAAGAGTCAACCCACATCACATCGGTCACTGGCCAGAAAAAAAACAAAAACATTTTATACATATTAAAACATTTTTAAGTTTTCTTTTATAACTATTAAGAAAGGAAATATTCAAATTGTCCAAATCCTTTATGCCAGTGGTTGCCTTTTGTGTTGTTTTTCAATGTTTTATGTTCTCTCGTAGTGTACTGAGTCAATTCCCTCTCTCCAAAACTTCCCAAGTAACGTATTGGAAATTACCACAAACCCAGGAACTTTACCCAGTCTCTACATGTCTGCCTTCCTTCCTGCACCAAACCTTTGTTCTTACTCTGTTGTGTGTCCTTTTCAAATATCTTTACAATGTTCTATTTTTCTCTGTATCTTTATTTCATCATATTTCCAATTCTAAGCTTTATTTGTGATCTTTATTCCTTTACCATCATGTTGTGTCTCTTGCTTTGCATTGATTGTTTTATTTACTTCAAAGCTCTGCCTACCAGCTAAATGCAGTGGAAACCTAGTGGTGCTTTGAAGTAATGGTGCTTTTGATTTAGCTTTCTCACTGAGGGCACAGTGTAAATGGGACTGCAAGAAGACACAAGGAGGAATCCGTTCAGGTGTAAAACAATGATTCCTGCTGTCAAGTCCGACCTGATAAAAGCAAACATTTGCTGCTTTCAAATTTATGTGTGGTAATCCAATAAAGGATAAGACCACATGGGGGGCCGGAGTGTCTCATTTCTCGAAATCTCAGATGAGATTTTATTTCTACACAAGGGTCTCTCTGGACCTGCCTGTGCAATTTGTTACCTTGTGCCTTCTCCGCCATTAAGTGTGTGACTGTGAATCAGTAATGACATTATATCCTTTAACCTTCAGCTCTGTGCGCACAAACTTCAACTGGACCCTCCTAATCTGTACATGCTTCAGCGCTCTGCCCACTGGAGCACAGGGAAATGTGGAATGTTGTTAGTCATAGTGAAGCTTTGACAAGTTTAGGGGAGTCTGGTCTTTGCTGATTCTTCTGATTGGACTGACAAATCTAGATTTATGTAAGAATACTATTTTGTTTGATGTAGGGCAAATGCAAATTTCCCTTTTAGAAAAAGTCTAAGGGACAGCAGTTGCTCACATGTCTCATCACGTGTTATCTACCCCCCTATTTTTAATTAAATGACTAAATATACTGTCATTACTGAGAAATAAATGTTCCTTCAATATACATGCAATATATTCAAATTATTTCATGTATATTACAGGCTATACATAACAGCCCTATGATATGGATGTATAGTTTGTAGCTTTGTAGACATGTTGAAGTCTGATTGTCTTGTTTTGAGCAAATTTTAATCATTTTAGTTTGTGAATGTGTATCAGAAATAATTTTTTTGAATATATATATTTCATTACAAAACTTTTATCTGTTTGACCTTTTGATTTCTAAGTAAATTCAAGCAAAAAAAAAAAATCATGCATGGATCAAATTGACAGGAAATACATATAATTCATATGTATTTTAGAATGTGCTTAAAATCTATGAAAACTATCAATAAATTGTCAATGTCAAATTAAAGAAATAGTTTGACATTTTGGGAAACACTCATACCACTCTCATGGGACTAAGAGAATGCTGCAGCTATCAGCCAGTTAGCCTAGCACTACATAAGGCCGATAGACAGGATTAACATTATGTTTCTGTCTTGATATTTTGATTTGTTTAAAAAGAAAGTCTTTTGGTTATTAAATCTATGGAAAACTTTTAAAAATATACACTATTGTGGATTAATGTGGCAGAAACGGTTTCTTTGCATGTAGCTGTGCGTGTAGTGGGCTGTAGTGTCATTTATTGCATACAAACATGACAGTGGTTTGGTGTTTGCCTTTGCTTCTCAAAAAGAGAGCAAAAGGAAGTGTTTCCAAAAATGTTCCTCTATTACTTTAACACAGAGCTGCAGCTGTTGACAACTTGAAATCGTGTCATTTACGAGACTCCAATGTAGGTAAGTTTTATGCTCTACAAAAAGTCTAGTCTGTAGAGACCACTTCTGCATGAGTTGACTGTTACACCAGAGTATAATTACACTGCTTCTGCAGATATCTCACCTTAAACCTTACACAAATGGTTAACAAATGCATAACAGTGGTTTGTAGTGAGATATTTGTTTATATTTATATAATATATTCATTATTTTGGCAAAACACTGCTGGTTTCTCTGTTTGAAAATGATATTTTCAGTTGGTTTTCAAGTGATGAGTGTTATATACTTCAGTGAATATGCATACATTTTTGTTGCGTTTCAATTACAAGAATTACTCAAAACAGATTTCTAAATATTCAGATATGTACCTCTGAAAGCAGCGTTCGAAGTTAAACTGATAATACTGCAAAATATCAGAGATGTACCACATCTTATTCTAAATTAGCTATAACATTTTGAATAAAAAAAAATTGAAGGTTGGATATCACTGAAGAAAAAGAAAAAAAAAACTGTCAATTCCTTGTAAGTTTATTGGAAATAGTGTTGGTCTCTGTGCTTAACTGCAAGAGCACAAAAGATGAGGATGCACAAGGTCATGTTTTATGACTTCTTGACTCATGTAGAGCAATATTTTACCTTCGGTTACATTTTGAAATGGTAATACGTCCACATTAAGCACACACCACATTTTAAGTGCGACAAGACGTCCTACAAACAACCTTCCAGTTAAATTGCCAGTGGACTACTGTGCCGTGTTTGCTAAATGTTAATTTATGTACCCCATGTTGAGTGTGTACGCATATCTCAAAGATACTATTAATAGTACATGTGGCTGTGCTTTGTCAGAGAGACAGAAAGAGTTGGGGGAGGGGGGGTATCCCCTTAGCTATTCAGTATCCGGATTTACAGGAAGAAAGTGCGGCGAATGCTAAAAGAAGGACTGTCAGTCTCCATCGCCCCCTTTACCTCCTTCTTCCCCTTTGTTTTGCTAGTGGCTCTGCAGCAGCAGCCAGTAGTAGGATTATGATGCTTCTCCTCTCCGCTCCTCCCCTCGGGGGCTCCGTTGTTGCCATGGTTGGCCCGCCCTGAAGGAGGGGGAGGGGCAGTGTGGAAGAAGCTTCCTGCTTGCTACTCAAGGCAGAGCAAAGGGCACCTTGCTTTCGGATGACACCCTCCATTTCTGTGATTGTCCTTGAGAAATTGACCCTTGATTTCTTTCATAACCAGTGTGGATAGTCGTAGATATTTAGGCATTGATATGGCTGTACTGCAAAATGCCCGTGTGCCTATTAAGTGATATATCAGCCCATCAGCCAAGGGACCTAATTTATACAACAGTGTCTAAATCACATTCAGCTGAAACATGTGAGGTTGATAATCTACCCACAACACTCTCACATTAACTATAAACAGTTCATTCTAACAAAGATTATGTAGATATTGTTAAATGGAGGCAGCATTACAAGCACAAGGACAGTAATACAATTTACTAATTTATTTCACAAGTTAATGCAGTGCAAAGGGAAGCAGTAACTTCACAAAATGAACCACAAAATGGAATCTAACAGCACTGACCTAAATGCTTATCTCTTGGTGTATTCAAGACTTCTTTGTTATGAAGTTTGTCTCATAATTTTTTGGGTTGTTTTTTTACATAGTGTAAAAGACTAAACTCCTTTTACATTTACACAATGGTTATAAATAATTACCCTGATCTCCTAGTTTGTGGGAAAATTTAGAGCAGCTCATCTTGAAGAACCCTATCAGCTTCCTAATAGAAATATTAACATTACTGCAAAGTGGACCAACAGCATACTTATTTTCTTTTGTCAAATAGGAGCCAGGAGAAAGATTAAAGGCAGAAATACATATTTGATTATGGTAGAGCAATGGGGGAATATAGGGCCCACTGCATGTTTTTCTGTATTTTCTGGCTCATTTGCAGTGTTAAAACAATGCATTATCATATTAAACATCCCAAAAAAGCTAAAGAAAAAGAAGAAACGTAGGTACAAATTATATGTTTTAATATTTCTATGCAGAAGGAACAAAATTTTTTTAGGAAGACTTTTTTTTCTGCAACCTGAACACCATCACATAATAGTTTTCATATTTCCTTGTTTGGTCTAATTCTTCATGCAGTGCATCCAAGCCAGCTCACACTTTCCATTGGATGGACTGTGTCCATTTTAAAAGCAGAAGGTTTTGCGCCGCAAAGATTGAATACTTGATTATTGTAGGATATAACTGTACAGATTTTTACCATGCACTGTGAGGAATGGATGAACTCTGAAGCTAGTAAAAGCCACAACAAGACACCAGCTGGGGGATTGGGGGATAGGCACGTAAACATGTGCTAACAGAGTTAGCCACCAGGATTGTATCCTGCTTAACAAACTACCCACCATCCATCTAGACAGGTGAATAACCCGGCATTCAGACCAATTCCTGACTACCATCAGCCACTCAGCCGCTCACCTACTAGGTAGATTGTGATCGTTCCCCAGGTGCTATAGCAAGCGCTAGCCATAAGCACCCAAACACCTTTGAGAGGGCTGAATGAGCAAACCAAATGACAGCTGTAGTGAATCTATCTGAATGTCATCACTTGCAAGCCAGGGGAACCCTGGCCAACCTCTCTCCACAGCCTTCATGCTGAACTGTATTTTGGGCAGTGTAAAGGCAGCTACTGGGTGAAAACATCAGTATGCAAGCAAGTGAAATCCCCATTTACTGACAAAAATTAACCCTGACTTATTGTGGGTGGGTGTTCAGCTGCATCTAGCACAGAAAACTTCTGATTCTTGTTTGCTACGTAAATGGGGATTTCATGTGTCCGTATACAGACATTTTCACCTAATGCTAAAGGAGCTAACTGTACTCTGTGTGTACTAGTTCATTGGGCAACTGAGATATCAATTTGTTGCTATTACAACCACTCAAACAATGAGTCCATCTTATAAACAACTTCACATATTGCGTACAAACAGAAGCCATTAGCAACTTAGCCTCAAGTAACAAGTGTGCGAGGAACATTAGCTTTCTATTTTTAAAGCAGATGTTTCATGCCTCAACGGACATTTTATCACACTTCCCACATATCAAAACAAGAGTAACACATACAGTATATATACCGTATAGAGAAAAACTGAAACATTATATAATCTGTGACATTAAACGTGGGCAATGAGCATATTTACAAACTGGTTTATCAAAAATGATCTTTTTTGTGGCCATTCGACTTGTTGCTAACCTCCATATTCTGGATCCTATTTTATGCTCAAAAACAGTATTTGTAAGACCACATCCACACAGAGACGAAACAATTTTGTTTTCAAAAAATGTTTTTCGTAAAGGCAGAGGCTTTTTTTTAAAGAAGTGTTCTTCCAGACAATTCCACTGAAAACACTGTAGTATCAATGGTGCTTTGCATCTGCACCACTGACTGTCAATGGTGCAGATGCAAAGCACCAGTGCTGTTTCGAGGCCAGTTTCCCTTTAAGATCCGTTCCCCCTCCAGCTCCGCCCCATCCATCACGATGTGTTCTCCCTGCTATAACTGACCCCTTACAATCTACAGGGGTGAACATTTCAGGATCTATTTTTTTCAAAGTGAGTAGTATGAATTTGTTTTAACCCGCTTTTCTTCTAAACACAGGGGAACAATATCTGACAGTGAATTTCCATCCACCGGGATGTGTTCCCCTGATTATAACACACCAATTATGATCCAGAGGGGTGAAAATTTCCGGATTTATTAATTAAACCGTAACAAGTAAGCAAATGATTAGTAATTAATTAGTAAAAAGGCTATGACATTATTATTATATCCCTCATGGCATTTTTTTAATTATTTTTTTTAATTTCATCACATTTTGTGGGATCTTGGTGTTCCCAAGTAATATATTTGTCATAAAATGTTTTTTATTTGAATTTACCACAAATGTAATGAAAATGTTCGAAAAGCGATGTGCATCTTGCCAAATGACAGCATTGGCTCTGCTTGCTTAGAGGACTGCCCCACTCCCAACTAAAAGGTCACATGTACTTCAACCCCACTTTTTATTGGACACAGACATGTTTGGTGATATTTAATAAATATTTACCTCCTCAAAAAAGTTAAAGGGACAGTGTGAGGACCAGATATGTGGTTTGTTGCAACACTATGCCATAGAGGGATATTTTATTTAATATGACGTTATTATTGAGCAATAATTTTCACATAAAATCTGCATTCAGATTGAAAACTCTTAAAAAATTAGTCTATAAAGGTTTTCTTTGTGCATTATAGTATTTGTTACTATTAGCAACAAAATCTGGTTAAGAATATAGATGAAGAAAGTCCTTTTTTTGATAACACGCTTCTTTCCGCGTGGACGGGACGAAGCTTCAGCGGAGCTGGAGGGGGAACAGATCTTGACTGGGAAACTGACCTCGATACAAAACCAGATAAGGGAGCACTAGTGCTTTCATACAGACATGGTTCTGGATTTCGACGGTTTGGCAAACCTTGTCAGAATAGCACACTGTAAGTTCATATTTATAGCCTTATCTGTTGGTTAAGGCAACTTTATCTAAATGGCATTATTCTGTTTTAATAGGTTGGATACACTGATATTTGATATTTATTTTAGCAACAATAAATTCAAAGTTTGGGAGAAGGCGCTGGATGCTAATAACTCAATACTAGAATATGTATTTAGACGACCTTACGACCTCGCTTGCAAAAAAAACAAAACAGAAAACTGCAGTATAAGTACAATTTCTTATGCTTTATCTAGGTTTTTAAGTGAATTTCCCTAAAGTCATACAAGAGATGCAATATAATAAACCAACTGGAAGTGGCTTCACAGTCAGCTGTATGCTGACACATTTTCTGAGTTGTTGGGGGTATGCTGAATTGATGGGTCCTTTGCAGATGTCTGTGCTATGCATGCACATTAACCAAGGGAATGTCATTCCAATGGGAATGTTAAACAGTCAGGACACAACTCCACTCTGGAGTCTCAGAACCTCGTTGCTTTCTGGCAAACCAGCGTATGTACACACCAGTTTAACCAGAATTATGCAGACTTAATTCGGCTGAAGTAAACATCAACATCAGCTTGGAGTTTTGGTGCTGAAAGTTAATGGTTCAGTTGTTGGGCTGCTTTATGACCTACAGTTTCCCAAAATAAACATTAGGCTATAGTCTGATGACTGAGTGAATTTCAGAAGATGTTAGGATGTCAACACGAGCACGAAATGAGCTGGCATTGGTCAGCTTCTTCAGTTGTACATAACTGCTGCAGTGGTTGTAGCCGGAAAGATGGACATGTAACACCACGTGCTGTTCCACTTTTGTCCCAAGTCTTTTTTTCTGTTGCGGCCTTGTATGTCTTCCCACTTTCTGAAGCTTATTGATTATTTGGTCTGGTGTTTGTTTTTGTGTTTTTCTTCAACTTTATTAAAACACAGCTTGCAATACAGCATTTATGTGAACATTGACGGCCAGTGTTGTGAAAGGGCTCTGGGGCAACTGCATCATCAGGTAGTAAAAAAAGATGATACTAGTACACACAGAAAGGAAAAGGGTGGTGTTTGCAGAGCTATTCACTTTGGGAACTGTTTAAGAAGAGCAGCAGTTTCGGACTACGAAAACTCCGGTTCTGTGTGGATGAAACATCCAAACAAACAATCATAGCGAAACCACCTAAACTAAACTCAACTCTGTGTGGATAGGGCCTGGCAGTCCATTTGTTTACAAGCTGTGGTAATGTTTTTCCACTTCTAGTGTATCTGCATAAATCTCCACCACTTTTCCTGCCCACTCAGCAATCAGACCAATCACAAGACACTTCCTTTATACACCATCATTTTAAGAACAAGTGTACTCAGAGGAGAAAGTTATCCCTTGTTCTGAAATAATTACAACACAATTATGATGGTTGCAAAGCAAATAGAGGTTCCCAGTATTAAAATCAAATGACTGGAAATGATTGTGTCAGGTGCATCTTAATGTGCATCACTGCAGTTCATCAGACAATGTAGAAATAACAGGTTTAATCTGAAAATATTGCATAAATGCTACATTAAACGCTGAAGATAAATTACATTCCAGTGGATGCATACAGTTGTGTTTTTTTGTTTTGTTTATTTGATGTGTTAACTTCACTTCATAGACTCCCTCCCACACAGATCATTTAAAAACAGCACACAGCCTGCAGCTGCCGCAGCACAGCTCAGGAGGAAGCATTAAGACAGCTTTCAGCCTTAGTTCTGGGATAAGGTTTGATTGTCTCTGTCTTCCAGAACCAAAGATCAATGCATCTGATCATACCATCCTGTCACCGGACACCTCTAGCAAACCTGTTACCCTGAAGTGTAACCTCACCACTGCCCACACACCACACAAGGAAAGCTTCTGGATGAAGAATGGACGTGAGATCCCCAACACACGAATAGAGCAGAAGACCACAGACTACAGGTGACAAAAAGCTTTAAGAGGACAATTTACTTTCTATTGTTCACAGTGGGATGATAAAAAGAACCCATTAACAGTTAATGTGATTCTTTTACACAAGTAAAAATGGCGCAGAGGTAATCTTGCATTGTCATATCTGTCTCAGTGGGGTCTGGAAAAATTCTTAGAGATCAGGACCTTGCATTATAAATCTTCCTAGATTCATTAGCAACAACAGTTATTTAGTTAAGACAACTACTGATGTCTTTCCTCCTTGGCATGGTGATAAAACACACCTGACACATAACAGTTGACTATATTTATTTCTGTTCTTCTGAAGTTGAATTTATCTTCACCCCTATGGCAGGGTTGTCAGGCTTCAGTCCTCGAGGGTCACGATCCTGCAAGTTTTAATGTTCCCTGCTTCAACACACTGACTCAAATTAATGGGTCATTATGTAGAACCTGACAACAAGCCTTTGAATCAGTTTGATTTGAAAAAAAAAAAAACAACACGCACAAAAACAAAACATTGCACTACTACACCATTGCAATTTCCATTTTGGATTAATAAAGTATCACTTTTCATTCAAATGAATTTGCATCAGGTTTGTTGGAGCAGGGAAGCAAAACGCGTAGGATATGACCTCGAGGACTGGAGTTTGACATCCCCATCTTCAAAATGTTCTCTCTTCTAAATGTTCATGGAAAACGCTCATAAATGACTTGTAGTATGTTCTTATGGCTGGCAGAGTACACTAAATGCATCAAATTGGTTTCGTATGGCATTTTGTTTCACTGTGCTGTTGTATTTTGCGATGAAAATAACCAATATTCAATTCTAAAGTGGTTTAAATGAAATAACTTTGTCGCAACCACTGTATTTGATTCCCTCATTCATTTATCCATTTCTAAATTGGACAAATAGATTGAGATTGATGCTGAAGTAACCAGACTTCGTCACAAATTTAATCTCAATGGAGCGATTTAAACCATCACAGCCAAATGATTTATTCTTATGTACCTGTCATGAAATTTAAAGAAAACATAAGTCTATAACAGCCTAAAGTAGTTGTTAGCTCCTGCTGTTACACAGTATATACTCATTGGAGCACAAAGCTTGTGTCACCCCACTAGACATGCCACAGACTCTGTCTTGCCACAAGATAAGACCAATTGGCCACTTCCTTCTCACACTACATCAGTGATAGTTTGGACATTACAGCTAAAATGACTGTGGTGCCATCCCCTGAAGAAATGATTGCTGCTGTTTAAGGACTTAATACTGCATTTAGTCTCCCTTGGCTTTGTAAGTCCTTCAGGCTGTCACTGCTTTAATGGAAACTAATTACTAAGATTGTACTGATATTAGATGCCTCAATTAGCTTGACTCTCTATAGTGCAATTTACTGGTGTATGAAAGTTCTGGAATAAGTCAGTGTTTTGTATTTTGTTGCAGAATCAATAAACCACGGGCAGATGACTCTGGGGAATACATGTGTGTTTACACATTTGACATGGCACCAAATGCAAATGCCACAATTGAAGTAAAAGGTAAGTTTTCTCTGTTATACGATAACTTTAAATACTCTGGCTGAATCAAAAAATCTGGATCTGACATTCTGAATTTGAATTTCTCTTCAGTGGATTTCAATTTCAAGAAAGCTCTGCTTAAATTAAAGACAACTCATGATGACATGATAATGTCATTTGTGATTTACTCCCGAGAGATGGAGAGATAAAAATGTTCGAGGAAATTTGATCACCTGAAGCTGTGTGAAGAGAGTCCTTGCTGACAAAGATGTTTAAAGCCATGCAGTGCAGCGGTGACGACAGGGAGCATTCCTAAGGCTGTTGTCACTCTTGGCTTCCACTGAGACAACAGTCAAGCAAAATAGACAGGCACTGCACATGCTCTACAAAACATGCAATGTACAAGCCTCACCAGAAGGCATGCTTATGAGAAGTCATTAAAAACTAGAAATTAGAATATGGGTTTAATGTTGGTAAAATATAGCTTTTTATTGAAACAGCAAAGGTAGGCAGAGAACTTTATAAAATAGCAGAAAAAGCTAACCAGAGAACTAACATGTTGGTTTCATTCAAGCTGACAGTGAAGCAATCCTCTTGAATCAGGAGTCGTCTTTGTGAAAGGGCAAGTCAAACCCTCTTCAAGAGAAACGTGCCTGTGTGTAGTGCTTAAGCCAATTTGCTGCGGCATGGCGACGGTGCATACTGAGCATGCCTCTGCCTCTTACTCCGTGGCTGTCTTACAGCACTGCCTGATTGCATAACATGGGTGATGACCGTGTGTGTTCTGCTTTCACTGGTTTGTGAGATGATGGCATTCATCGCCATTCAAATTGAAGTGTCCAAGCCATCACTAGGCTGCAAGACTGCAGGAGGGTTGAGGCTTGCTATCTGCCCTCTGAAGGAAAAGTCGGTAACTGAAGTGATGATGCATGGTTTTCATAATGACATCCAGAATCAAATAATATTGAAACAACAGCATCTCAGTTTTTCCTTCAGCCCTTAAATGCTTTTGTGATTTGGTGTTTAAGATTTTTTTGTGACCTAGGTAGCAAGCCCACTGTTAAGCGAGCAGCTATGCACTGCGCTTCTGGCAGCAGTTCACTGAGATCCCTCGCCTACAGTGTCCTTGGCACACTCATCCTTGCAGGACTCAGCTCACAGGCAACAGATGGAGGGTTCTGTGATGTTGTAGGATTAAGGCTCTGAATCCAGTCCCAGCCATCACTGTGGCAGGAGAGGAGTTTATTGTCTGTGATACAAAGCTTACTACAGATACGTATTTGGTACCTAATATCTATTAAATTGGAGTAAACGCTAAGCACATCTCTCGATGAAAAGTTGCATCTTAAAATGTCCTTTTTTGCCCAACGTATGTGATAGTCATAGAACAAGCTGATCATAATAAATTAGAACTGTGAAAAGCTGATTTCATTTAGCAACTTTTTCAGATTTTTTGTTAATCCACTTTTAATAAAAATCCTTCTGACAGCTATGACCTTGCTCCCTTTCACTCATCCATGTCACATTCACATGTCACTTTACCTCTGTCTAGCACACAGATTAATATTCGGAGTCAGGAGTGTGAAATGGAGGTTTCTGCCTGTTTTAGCACCACTCCTAGGGCTGTCTGTGTGCTGTCAGTCATTGACATAATACAGTCAGGACAAGGCACAAATGAGCTTGGCCACTCCCCTGCTCAGGGAGCACGTGTGCACCATAATTTGAGTGATGTCACCGAAGGACTCAGACCCCTCCTACTCTGTTATCCATGCACAGCTGAAAAATGCTCACTACAGGCTTTTCCCTTGTTCTTCTCAGTTGCATGAAAGAAATTCTTGCAATGTTGAGAATCAGAGGAAAAGCAGGAATAGTTTTTTTTCCCTGCTGGTACTGTTCAGACTTAAATGGGAACTTTGAGTCTCATATTTGACAAAGCCTGCTCTATTAATGGGTCATTATAGCTTGGCAGTGATCTCAGATATATGCCTGAATTCAATTCTATAACCTTAGAGCTGCATTTTCATTATGAGTTTATTCATTAATCAGAGTCATTTTTCACCATTATGCTTTGGCTTCTCATCTCTTTTGAGGAATTTACTGTACAATTACTCTGAATGGGAACATCTGGAGTCTATCATATCTTACCCCCCACCCCATCCACTTCCATGACCTCATTATGAATTGTGGTGAAATGCTTTTAAATCTCATCCAGTGATATTCCCCACTGCATGTGTTGGTAGACTATGGATGTTCATAAAATTACTGCAGCAAAAATTGTGCTTTTTAGTGAAAGGAAATTCTGTTCAGTAAAATTGATTTTTGCATACTGCGATTATTTCATAGATTCATTATTTATAAATAGTCAAAATGTGTTATTTATTTGATTTACATATTTAAGTTGATGGGGCAATTACTACTAACAGTAGAACTGGTATCTGCAAAAAGTCTTTGTTTTTCATCAAAGATTAGTCTAGCGTTTAACAACTACAACAACCCCCTTCTAGAAAGTGTAAACAAATCTAAAATCTGATGCCAACAGCACTCAAAAAGTTTAGTAGACAAGATTATTTCTTCTTGTATTATAACATTCTTTCTTTAACCTTTAGGGTAGAACACTAGGCAAGGCAAGGCAAGGGAAGTTTATTTATATAGCACATTTCATGTACAGGACAATTCAAGGTGCTTTACATACAAACATTAGAAAACATTACAGCGCGGTGCAGA
>JAOXYM010000001.1:27351746-27371298 GCA_028567055.1 Leptatherina wallacei
GGGAAAATGGTAATGGGAACACAAACAAACCGGGCGGTGTGGTGCCGGGCCGGGCTGAGTAGGTGCTAGTGTGAAAGTGGCATAAGAAGAGCTTGAGACTATATAGAAATCCATATCTTTATAGAAACCTGAAATAATCACAAGTCTATGATTTTGAAGCATAAAATGTCTTGAATTAGATTGAAGAGGGATATAGATATACTGTGTATTATAATATATCTACAGATGCTGCAGCAATGAGTTTTAAACAAATGTTAACTCATTTAGCAGAATTGGTCCTTGACTTGTGTCATTCAACAGGAGCAGCTTTTGAATCACACTTTCTTGGATTAAATCATCTGGACATAAGTTGGTTTCTGTAAATGAATTTGCAGCCATTGTTCACCTATGATACATGTGGATATGCCTCATGTTCCTAGCAGAGTGCTGCTAAGTCATATTGTGATAGTAAAAAAATATGTCCACAGAAGTGAGTGAAAGTATCAGAAGTGATTTTGTTATTCTAAGCAGCAGAGCAGCTTTCTCTGCACCAAATCCTGGCTAATCTCCACTTAAAGTTTTTAACAAGACATTGCATAGCATTTCAAAATGTTTTGTAGACACTGTGCAAGTTGTAGGCTATTGAAAGTAAGCTCAGGTGTTACAAAATAACCACAGTACAAGAAGATCAAGCTTTGTTTACTGAGCGAGAGAGAAACATTGTACACAGTTACAGAAATGGCTAAATAAAGAATAAAAAAATCAACATTCACATTAAAAAAAATCTACTTAAAAGGAGACTGTCTAGCGGGGTCTCAGAGGACAGGAAGTGCATTTAGACATTTTTTTTCAGAAGGCAAAACAAGGACAAGCACTTTTGGGTGAATTAAGATATACCAGCAATTTACAGGGGGCGGCAGAAAAAAAATTACCAATGGATTCATGTTTAAGATTTGTGCTGGTGAGGACATGAACACTGGAGAGAGTGACACCGCATAGTGTATCAAATCCTCAGTGAACATCAGTCTTTTTCTCCACTGAATTTGGATATCTGCAGCCATTCAACCCTACCTTGACCGAGGAGAAGTGGCTCTCCTTTCCTCCGAGACATGCTGCACCCTCTTGTGTGTCCCTTTGTGGAGAAGCATTAAGAACAGTGCAGCATGCAGAGCCTCAACACGGCTAAATCATTTGAAGAACTACTTGAACACCCACAAAGACCAAGGAGCGCTGGCTTTCATGGATTTTCTGCCACAATGCACATTTATGGAAACCTTGGAGAGGAGAAATTCCTGAAATCATAGAAGCTGTGTATTTGAAATGTTGTTGAAAAGCTGTGACAACATTGGTTGAACAGATTTGTCGAGTGTCTGCAGCTGATGTGGTGCTGTCACTGAGGCAATGGGACAATGATGGCAAATTCTGCACTTTATGTGCATTTTTATAGGTGTTCCCACTCACATTATTAAACTGACACTTACTGTATATTTCCAGAAAACAGGAGCAGAATAGAAGTATCCTCATATTTTTAATACAAAAATATAGACACAAGATAAATTGTCCTATGTTGGCTTTCTTTCTCTCTTTCTCTCTTTCTTTCTTTCTTTCTTTCTTGCTTTCTTGCTTTCTTTTTTTCCTTCCTTCCTTCCTTCCTTCCTCCCTTCCTTCCTTCCAAACCAACACTCACATCCACACTTGCAATTTCCTCTGAGCTGGTGCAGGGACTCAAGGGAAGCATCTTTCCAGTGAGAGCCTAGAACACGTGGACTGCAACATCCAGCAGGAAACCAGTCATGTGTGTGCTCTTTACCAAGGTCACAGCACATGATGTCTTAGTCCTCCTTTCCCAGAGCAACATCCAATTTTAATTGGTGTCATTCAATTTTAATGAATGCATTGTCCCTTAAGTGAGAAAATGAAATAATTTATGGTTGATGGTAAAAACATCATGTCAGAGCAGTGTCTCACTAAACTTAGTTTTGATTCCAAGTATAATTGCTGAGCGTGATCAAAAAAGGAAAAGGAGAAGGGGCAACAGAAAAAGTAGCTATATTTGTCTTTAGACAGTTTTCCTCTAAAGTTCTAAGCTTATTAGTGAAAAATATTAAAAGTGTAACAACACATTTAAATCCACAGCCATTTTTTCTCATTGTGATGATGAAATTGGTGAGCAGACAAAGCTCACTGTTTTGGGTTAATAGTTAGTCAGTTACCTCATCATTTGTAAAACTCAAAGAGAAATAGGAAACTGTGGAGGTAGCTGTCAGAGGAGAAAACACACGCCCCTAACAGAATTCAGGCCGAGCGACTAAGCCTGTTCTGTAATTTCATGCAGGATTTGGGGGGTATTGCGATGAGTCACAGGAGATATGAGTAAGCAGTGGAAGTAGAGCATTCATAGATAAAATGAACGTAACTTGAGCTGTCCACAGAAGCAGTCTTGAGTTTAGAAGTGCAGTGCAGATGTAAGTAAAGTAAAGTAAAGTAAATGTTTATTAAATATAACACCTTTCGAGATAAAAATCACAAAGTGCTTCACATTGCAACACAAAACAATACAAAGAACAGAAAAACAAATAAACACATCACTCAACATTAAAAAGTTAGTTAAGTTTATGCTTTATATTGAACTGTGTTCAATACTGTGTATTTAACAAGAAAATAGAAGTAGAAAATAGTAACATATATTATACATCCAGCCATAAGTTGTAAAATGATACCCAGGGGTTAGATTATTTTGTTGTCAAACCTTTCAGTTGATAGGTGGTTTATTGTGTGGGAAGGAAGGTGGTACCTGCCAGTATTTTTGGTGCTTCTTCTCATCCATTTCCTAAATTCTAGATGTCTGAGCCAAAAACAGCAACAGATAAAACAGAAAACCATTAAGCTTTGCCAGATTTCCCCAATAAGAGCAAGCTTTGTTTTTGTTTACGTTGAAACAGCTACAGTGTTGAACGTGTCAGGGTTTAAAGTATAGTGATTGTTTAAAACTGCATTATCAAATGAAATAAATATTTCTACACACTTTTCACTCACTGAGAAAACCTTCAAAATGCAGACGGAGCTACAGGTGAATCTGAGCTACTAAGATTCAAAATTGACATCTGCAGTGTAGTTAGTGGTAATTAAACTGTCTGATATAACGTGAGCACAGCATGGTAGCTGCATATGTAATATGAACTGTGAATGTTTTAATAAGTTACAGAGAATGTTAATAAGTGCTTACAAGGATTGCTTGGGGCTAGACAGAAAAGAAGATGCATTTTAATCTAAAAAGACTTGCTGCTTAAGAAAACTCTTTTCTGGAGCAGATACAGTGACTTCATACCAGTTATAAATGCAGTTGACTACTAAATTTATTTGCGACATGTTGCTTGAAAACTGGACAAGTTTGACACTCAGTCAGTTTGACAGGTAACCACCAAAGAAATGCAGGCCTGGAAATGACTGGAAATCCTATGATGTGCATGATAAATACATATTGCACTTTGGAAATTAGTAATGGGAGCAACATTACGATACTTTATTTATATCAAATCTGCTTTTAACTCATTGACTGCCAACGACGCCATTTGGCATCGTTGAAAATAGTTACGTTGACTGCCAACGTGAAAATGGCTGGCAGTCAATGAGTTAATGTTAGCATACTCCGGACAGTTAATTAGAGAAATGTAAGGACAAGAAACTGTTGCACTGTAATTTTAGCATGAAAAACAGGCTATATCATATTGAAGACATACAGTAGTAGGATGATTCAGAAATTTCAGAGGTTTAGAACAGTAGGAGTGAGGTAAAGACATCTCGTCGAGAAAAAGTTTTAGTTTTTTTCATAAAGGAGGAGAGTCCCAATAGTGGCTTCTACATCAGGTTTTGGTGTAAAAAACTAAACCATGGTTTGAACCAGATAACTGCCGTTTTTAGACATTTTTAATTCACAAAATTTTATTTTTATTTTCTTCTTAAAAGTTAAAAAAAATAAAATTTTAAAAAGTACATATTAACTCTAAAATAGATGGTTTTCATAACAAAAAAGTAATATAATGTTTACAGTCCAAAAAAACATATTTTGCTGGTCCAGCCGCAAAATCTTATTTAATCAGATTTAACCAGAATCATGCCATCAGTCAGTATATGACACATTTTATTTGCTCAAGACATGCAGTGATGTTTATTACGTCTTTAAAAATAACCATTTAATGTTAAAATCACTGTGATGTAGTGGCAACCTGCCCAAGTTGTATCCTGCCTCCTGTTCCACCTCATAGCAGCTGGGACAGACTCCAACACCTGCATTGAAATAATAGGGTATGCACAATTGATGGATGTATGGATGTATGGGTGGACACTGCTGCTTGAAAAGCAGAATTATTTTCTTTTTTTTTAGCTTTTTACTAAAAGCAGAGCTGGCAAAATGAGACAGTGGACCCACATTTCAATTAGGGAGTGAAAAAGATCCCCCCAAATCAAAGTAAGTGAGATTTTTTGACATATTGGACAGAGTTGAGCTACAAAGCTATCACCTGTTTACAGTTTATTGCATCTCCATTGCTCGCTAAGACACTAATGTTTCATTTTTTACCAGGCCCGTATAATGCCAAAGATTTTTATTTTTTACTTTGAGTTCAAAATGCCGCAGCAAAACGCCTGGGCTTGACTTGCTTTTTGCAAAGACCGTTAGATGAGGCCAGAGGGCTCACCACAGCTCAGTACCTCATCCTGGCAGAGTTGGCTTCATCCAGAAAGCCACGGGACAAGAGGATTTAATACAGAGCTGCGATGCTCCTCTCCACAGGGGATTACTGGAGCAGTGCTGCGGGAAATGGACCCCCAGCACAGCTATAGCCAGGGCCGCCCGCCACACATTTCCAGTACACTCTCACAAGCTATAGCCTATTCAAACACACATGAAAATGCTCAAGCCCGCATGGATATTTCACTATTTTTTGCATTCATACTCTTCTCTGGTTAAGTGAGCCATTACCCATTCACCCATGCCCTCTATCATACACAAATAGTAGCACACCGTGTATGAGGTTGTGTTTTATGCTTCATATATAGAGCATATTTTGCACTCTCTGTCCTATCAAATCATGCATTTTTCTATTATCAGTTTCCCTGTCACAGTTTTCAAACCATCACACACAATCATTACTGCTTCATGCTCACAAAAAAAGGCAAATCCTTGTTCAGCCTATTACTGTCCAATGCTGTTGTTGTAGAGTCAATGTTGTTTATTAGAAATGTTCACATTGTTGGTATTTCTTAGATAATTTTGAAGGATGTATCTACAGTCATTCTGTCTGCAGACATGAGGTTTTTTGTCCACCGTGAACATGAAAAGAGTGCTCAGAGAATTAAGTGTGATCTACAGTTGCTTGCTCATACATGTACCAGATAGAAAGAGATTCTCAGCATGAAATGAATCCTCAAAACTGGAAATATTTCAGACTGCTTGGAAGTGGAGATAATGTGGAAAGTAAGCAATGGAAATCAGAATACACATCAGTGTTGGCAGACGGGGCCATGTTGCGTTGATTAGATGCCTGATGCAGAAATGGACATTCTTACATGCAGCCATGCTGTAATATGGGATGCAAATTTAAGGGCCATTTCTGTCCAAATGTGCAGCATCAAAAACATTTGTTTAAATTTCTGCTTTTCTTAGGGGCCAGATCATTAACAGCAATGAAGATAGATATAATTTACAAACTATATCATCTTTAATTTAATTCAGAAGTCAAATTTAAATTTGGTATGATTTTACAGTTTTTATTGCTACTTTGCAAGTGAGAGAGGTGCAGTGTAGGGTGAGGAGAGACTAACAAAAGCAGCGATTTGCATCATCATTGAATATACCTGTCTTTTATTTCCTTTTTCCTTTTATTCTGCATCATGTGTATGTATCAAACTTTACAGTAAATACTTGTGTCATTGTGATTATTTCAGCAATTTCATAGTCATGCTTACTACCATGATTGCTCCAATCATCTAGGTGGGAATCACAGTCAGATTTACATATCTAAAACCCATGGCCGTAACATACCCATATTAAAAACACCCACACAGCTCTTACATTGTCCTTTAAAAGAAAATTCTTGATCCATGTCAATAGGGAGCCCAGTTAAATTAGATTAAAGGTTATTTAAAGCAGACAAAAAATATTCCTGCATTCAAATTCTTGAGGTGGGGTAAGAGGACAGGCTGTGGTCAGCCATAGTACAGAGCACAAATACATGCCCACACTTCAGCACACCTCCACATGATCCCCTGGGAGGATGGTGCATGGGCAGATTTTATGGGAACATTGCAATTTTGCTGAGTGAGCATGTATGTGTGTAGCAGAGACATGGACAGAGATGGAGAGTAGAAGAAGGACACAGGGATCTTAGCTGATAGGTAAGTTTTTATAGTCCTCATGCTAAAATGCTGTCCTCTGCTTGTGTTTATACCCCCACTGCCCAAAATAAGTAAATGAAAAAATATTTTACACAACAATATACTATTGGAAAAAACGCAGGGGTCTCGTTTGAATTATACACCCATGCACATTTCTATTGGGTCCTAAAATATGATAGAGATTTCTTGTGTATGGCTCTGGTAATTTCTTCTTCTTCTTTTTTTTTTTTTAAATCCTGGTGGGGGAATCATAAAGTGCAACTGACATTATGTGCATATGCGTGTTTGTGTGCATGTATGTGTGAAGAAGTGGGAAATGGGTTTCTGAGAGATTATATTAGCAAACACAGGAAAGAAGATGAGATGAAAGCTTTAAGAAAAGTATAAAGAACAAATACATGCGCCAATGACAATTAGTCCCTCTCCATATAAATAAACACCTACATTGAAATGTCAAGCATTGTTTAGATGTACAATACCAGTCAAAATTTTGGACACACCTTCCCATTAGTTTAAGTGGGAAAGCGTGCCCAAACCTTTGACTGGTACTGTATACACAACTACATATTAAATACTAACTATAAAATTGTTTATAAAGTAGATATGCATTGTACTGTATATGATAACCTTTACCATAGTGAATCATTTATAACATACAAATATAGAGCATTCAAGCACACATGTCCCATGCATACAGCCTGTGCAGTCTCTGACAGAGTACGTGCATATACATTTAAGTGCTGCACTGATGGATCACAAAAAACTTGGATTTTCATTGCTAAAAAAATTTACAAAAGAAAATGTTTACATTTGTTTTAAGAATTAATTTACTATGATTTACATTTATCAAGAGAAAATCCATACAGTAATTTGCTTTAGGTAATACTGGGGTAAAAGTAAATTGCAGATGTATGATTGCAGGTGAGTAAATATTATCGTCAATTGGTTTTCACATCTATATGCCCGTAAGAGCAAAGCAGTCAGGTTTATTCAAAGTGCTATAAACATGAGTAAATGACAGATGTCAGATTTACTAGCCATTAGAGAATATCTGCCAAATCATAGCTGTGCTACACACACACACATACACAAAAAAAATTGCAGTCAGTGAATTAATGATATGATTGTTGCTCATGTAATTTACATTTAGAATCATAGTAATTCAGTCATACCAATTGTAGAGATGATGCAAAATTATTTATTTGGTAAAGTGGGCTTTGAGTCAGACCAAAAGCAAAGTGTACAACTTTACTTGACCCTGAAAAGATCCTCCATGTGTTTCCTGGATGGTTGTGTATGCAGTTAAAGAAGCTTTTTGTGAAATTAAGGTAACATTCATGAACATACAAAATGTCAAAAATTATTTTAAATATAAGGACGTAACATTAATATGGTCTATAATTTGAAGATGTAAAAATGTGTGCTCTCCCTTGTAATTTTGTAAGTAGTAAAGTTGCTAAACATGGAGTTTTAATGTACCCTTCAATGATCACGGGAACACAGTCATACAGATGGAAATAAAGAAACCAGATCATCGTAATTGGGATAAACACATCCTGGACCAGCCAGTTGTTCTGATCCAGAATGGACCTCAAAAGGGTTTCCTGGATAGGAGATGTTTTATATCTTTCTTTTATGATATTCAACCCTTCACTTTGTCATCTTCACTTTGTTTGTAAAGTGTTTCATTTTATGCACAGGCTGGAACTTATTGTTTTTTCAGTTCAAACCAGGACATACTTCTAAATTTCAGCGATTTACAATGATTGTGGATGCTCAAATATCTAGCACTATTCCTGCAAACCTCCAATAGGCTTTTGCAGAAAATGTTGCCTTTCAACATTTCTGTGACAACAGTGATTGTTTTGGGCCACAGATACAGAAATCCATAGCTGTAGCCCTGCTGTAACTTTTTATTAATCCAGGTAAAAAGAAGATCTGATATGTGACTGTGTTGTGTTTGTTTTGTTGCAGAGATTTGTTTGCTGACACGTGGCAGGAGGACAGCCAGTGTCCGAGCCGACACGTACTGCCGCCTGTACTCATTGTCTGTTGACAACTTCAATGAGGTGCTGGAGGAGTATCCTATGATGAGAAGGGCCTTTGAAACTGTTGCCCTGGACAGGCTGGACCGTATTGGTGAGGAAAATAACATTTTTAGACTGAGATTGCATGCACTAAAGCCAGCCAGCAAATCAAAGTAAAACATTTCAATTTATTTAGCCTAAGTTATATTGATAGTGTCATTCATTCCACCTTAAAAGCTGCATGCTGTTATCTTGAGCTAGAGAACTTAAGCACCATAAAAGTGTTCTTACAGATACCCAATGGCTTAAATAACTTTCAAAGTCATCTGCATATAAACATGCAGACAGGGCTCTGGTTTTGAAATCCCTGTGTGACTTCTCTTACGCATACAATTGATATTCTTTCCATATCCATCACTGTTCCCAGGCTCAGTCTAGGCAGATGAAAAATTCACAATGAAAGGCATGCCTGTATCATCACTCAGCCATCGCTGCATGCTCTGTTTTATCCTCAGCTATGTTTAGAATGAGAGATAGAGAAATTGCTTTAGGGGGTCTCTTTGTAGAAAATGGCTGCTTTGAAAAGATGTGGTGGGCTGATAGTAATGTTCCTGTGGAATGGTCTCCAGCATATGTCCTTCTCCTGGGCTTGATGCTCATATACACACTTCTTCCCTAATAAAGTGACTCACACAGCACTGATCCACAAACTAATTACTGCCTCGATGGACTTTGCACAATCTGATTCGAGGTGTGCAGGGGCTAAAGGGTCAGGTACTGCCAGGACAGAATAGAGGTTGTTGCAGTGCTTTGCAGAAATACATTCCACTTATGATAGAAAACGCAGAAATTGATCTGGGTCTAATTCAATTTCCAATATCCTCTAAATTCATAGCCTTTTGTTTACATGGAATTGAAAATGTTACCCATAAGAATGAACCCTGTCAGTGCTAGTGTGACTATTCCACACTTAAGCTTTAGTATTGTGACACATAAGCACACAGTTCGAGGCAAACACCTTGGAAATTAAATTTATGAAGCTCAGATTTTGTTGCCAATTTTTTCTGCATTATGATTTTTTAAAAATCTTATAGATGTAGAATTAAAAGTTTTTAATATGTTTCGCTTTATCATTGAGGGCTAATAACAGTATTGAAAGTATGATGTAAAAAAATTAGGGTGCATTTACACCAGCATTTTGATTTGAATCCTAGTCCATTATGTGTTATAAATGAAAGTAATTCTTGCAGTGCCCCTCTGGCGCAGAGTGGAACATATTATTTAAAAGGTCAGATTCGTTTAAGTAGTGCAGCATGAACACAATCTCGGTCCGGAAGAATGTTGCACCCCCCAACTGAACCGAGTCCCCAGTCGTACCGAGTCTGGCTGATTATCCTGGAGTGAATGCACCCTTAGATGTAAGATGAACTTCAAATCTGTCCCAGGCTGAACTCCTACCTTGATATACAACGTTTGCTTTGCGTTTTGTCCTTGTTACCTTGGGGATTAAAATATGAGCTAGGCAAGCATACAGGTTGTCCTGCATCCAGGGCCTCTGTCTCTCCCACCTTCCTTTTGATTTTGTTCTTCATTTCTGTGCTCAAATAAAGTTTGCCCATTCTGCTCCATCTCATATCTCTTATCATATCTCTTTTACTCCTTTATCTCAATTGAGATTTCAAGGTTTCCAGTTTTAGGTTTCTTTTAAACCGCATCATTCATAGCACTACCTGTGCTGGTGTGTACTGAACTTTTGTTGGAAAATTTGGAAGTTCTCAAGTACATATAAATGTAGGCCTGTTTAACTGCTGATAATATTTGTTCTTATTCTCATTATGACTCTCTGACCTGTCACTCTCTGTGTCTTCATGTCTGTGTGTATGTGTTGGTTTGTCCTTTTAAAGGCAAGAAAAACTCAATCCTTCAGCACAAGGTACAACACGACCTCAGCTCTGGTGTGCTCAACTACCAAGAGAATGAGATCATCCAGCAGATTGTGCAGCACGACAGAGACATGGCTCACTGCGCTCACCTCATGCAGAATGCCCCACCCCAGACGCCTCCCTCACCTACTCCCGTCATCTGGGCCCCCTTAATTCAGGCTCCTCTTCAAGCAGCAGCTGCCACCACCTCAGTTGCCATTGCACTGACACACCATCCCCATTTACCGCCGACACTCTTCAGACCTCCTGTTTCTGTCCTGGGTTCCCTGAAGGACCCACCCAGCCGACTGAGAAAGTTCCACTCATTCGTTCCTTCCTCCACAACACCTGGTTCTGCCGGGGATTCTCCCTCAAGCACACCCTCTAAGCTGCACACTGGGCTGGACATGCCATTACTGGCCTCTTTTCGGGCCCAGCACATGACATCGGGTTCTGGGACAGCTGGCTCCTCCCAACATGCCTCAGGTAGTGGAGGCCAACGTGGACCTACTGGTACTGGATCTGCATCCAGTGAAGGAGGGACCTGTGTCATCCCCTTTGGTCCCTATCAATCATCTGGTTCACCCTCATCCAGTACAGCCCAGCTACACCCACAGCCACAACATCAGCAGCCCTTCCGATCCAGCACTCCACCTCTTTCAAACCTCTTCCACCAAGGATCTATAGGTGGAAGCACAGGGTCAGGACTAAGTGGAGGGGCAGCTGTAGCCAGTGGTGGTGCTACAGGGTGGTCGTCAGGTGGAGCAGTTGGAGGTTTTGTTGAAGGCGCCACTGGAGGGGACTCTGCTTGGGCTGGAGAGGACTTTACAACTGGGGTGGCAGAAATTACTTCTGGAGGGACTTATGGTTTAAAAGGAGCCACGGATGGATCAGTATGTGCAATCTCAGGGGAAACTGTTGGTGGACTATCCGAAGGATCAGTAGCTGCTTCTTGTGGCAGGCTCACAGGTGGGGCATCAGGTGGATCAATGGTGGGTGTTAGCTGTGGCTCAATACAAGATAAAACCAGGAGATCAATAGGAGGTACTTCCAGGGGATCAATTGGAAGAGCCTCTTTGGGATCAGTAGGTGGGACCTCTGCAGAATTGGTGGTGGTAACAACCACTGGAGGATCACTAGGGAGGACCAATGATGGAGCATTGAAAGTAGTATCTGTTGGGGCCCCTGGTGGAAAGTTTGGAGGAGTTTTAGGAGATTCTGCTGTAGGGGGTGCCGGAGGATCGTTAGGAAGGGTTTCTGGTGGATCAGCAACTAGCCATATAGGAGGAGCCTTGAGTGAGCCAGGAGGAGGAGGAGGAGTTATTGGAGGACGTACTGGCAAAAGTGTAGGAGATGCAGTTGGTAGCCAAATAGCAGGATCTACAGCCTGTTTTGGTGGTGCTTCTGAAGGAATTACAGCTGGATTTATCAGTGTCTCTCGTTGTCAGAGTCCATTTTCTACTGGTTCATCCAGCCCTATGCCCGGTCAGATTGCTTATAGTCAACCACCTCCCAAGCCTCCTCAATTGGCTCCTCTGCAGCAGTTTACTGGAGGAGGCAGGACTACCAGTGGCATAAACCTCTTCCAGTCCCCCCCACAAGGTTCCCCATCCTGTAGTAGAGGACAGCACAGTCAACAGACTGCTGAACTTTCCCCATCCTCCCTTGGTCATTTTAGCCTGGCAAGCCTCCAGTCTGGCTGCTTACCTCACCAGATCTCATTGGAAAGGTCTGCATTGGCTTCTTTGGCTCAGTATGGTTCAGCAAATGCCTCCCCCTGCCTTACCCCTGTTGCACCCAGTCCTACTGTTCAGAGTCCAGTGACTGGTAGGACTTTTCACTACAGTGACCCTTCAAGTGCCACAGGATCCCACAGTTCTTTGCTCATGCCTCAGTCTCCTCTACTTTCACAGCTTCCCAGCCAGCCACACACAACAGGAAGAGATTCTCCTCTGGGACGCTTTTCAGAGGACCTAAAGCTTTTATCCAGCTCACATCCATCTCTGCCCCAGGAAGTTGCCCAGGCCTTAGGCCACCAAACTCCTCATTCTTCTGTGGAATATTACCCCTCACCATTTTCTTCACCAACTCTTGTGCCCAAGCCCTGTAGCTCAGTACCAGGGCACATGACTCCTCCAGTGCAGATGTCTCCAGGGCATCCTCATCAGACTCAATCCCCAGGGGCCTCACCAGCCTTCCCTTCACAGAGGGGCTCTGCTGCCCACTCATCAGATGTAGAACCTCAAACTGTACGTTCAAAACTTCCTTCCAATTTGTGAGGACGGATCACACCCTCCTGTGCTCCCCTGAAATGAAACACACAAACTCCATATGTGGTATTCTTTTCTGTCCTCAGACTTCACTGTGTTGCACTTCTCATTTTACCAAGATTTTACATTTACTATGATTAGAAAAAAAAACATATTACCAGTTAACTCAAAGCTGTAGAATATTCTTTGTTTCATGCTTTTTCTTTTTTTATTCATACATATTGTATATAGATAGAGATATATTTAAATGATAAGTTAATCAAGGGACTAGGAGGGTGTGAAAGTGATTTCTTTGACTATGCCAAATTCATCTCATGACTTTTGGGAAGTTAATCAATGGACTGAATAATATATTTTTTCTGCAGGAACCTATGCACTAATACCTGCATGTATAAAGGTCTTTTTTCTTTCGTGTGTCTGTTCAAGAATAATTATTTAAATTTTTAGCTTCAACAACATGCTTCGACAAAGGCTGACTCTTGTACCATCCCATTTTGGGTCACATATTGCTGATCCTTAAATGTATCTATTAGATTGTACTTATCTATTCTCTGTATAAACTTTTGAAAACCTTGAGAGATGGAGACGAGATTTTAGGAAACCAAAAAGACTTTTCCTGTTGAATAGCAATTCACCTCTCTGTGACCCATTGATCCTTATTTTATAAAACTTTATTGTATTAATACTGTTTTTTGAAGCAGGGGAAGAGGGGTTTGGCAAGCTACCTTCCTTCTCAATATATTTAGAAATAATTGTATTTGATGGACTGGCTTTCTGCGGGGTCCTCAACCATATCCTAACAAGTTCACTTTGTCTTCCAAGCTCATGCCGCTAATGTATGTAGTATTTTTTGTTTTTCTTCCTGACTGTGTGCAACTGTTAATGTGTGAGTGCTCAAGTAAGGGTGAATAAGTGGAGAAGTTGGACGCAAGGCAAAACTTGCCGCCAGACTGGTCAGTAGTAATTTTGCCTTTTTACACAAAACCGAGGACTTCCATAAACCACAGCTTGTGTGATGCATTATGTAGCGCTCAAACCGTTCAAAGTCACAAACTGTCAGACATTATAGTACTATCAAAGCCCAGAGGGGAATTAAAAACTACAATGGAAACTTGAAAATGTAATTTCTTTTTCTCCCTTCAGGCTTCCATATAAATGCTCAAAACAAGCAGTGCACATGCTGAAATACCTGAAAAGTGCTGGAAACCATGATATGCCACTTAATATTTTATTTGTTCATTAATTCCTCTGCTGTAGCTGCTGTGCAGTCGGCATAGACACATCTCCTCATTTAAGGCCAGAGATGAGTTTGAGATGTTGAATGTATGTACATTTATTGACACTTAAAGTAAGTACTATAGCTCTTGTGGATGCACTGAAGACACATTGGGGGTTAAGAGAGACTGTTCTGTAACTGAAAAGGTAATTGATTCCATATCTTTGATAAAGGTTGTCATCAGCAGCCATTTCTATTGCCAAAGTGTACTTTAACAATACACAGAAGCACTGGCTAAATTGTTCATTAGGCAATCTGGATTTGCTCTTCAGTAAGTTTTCTACAGCAGTCCAATCTCCAATGCAAATACTCCATAAAGATAGATATATACGTTATTGATCCCAGAGGGGAAATTCCACAGGGAAATTCAACAAAATAAATAAAATAAAGTGATGCTGTACAACTGCACTGTGGCTTAAGAGAAAGAAATCACTTGTTAGTCTTAACATGCTGCTTAAGAATAAGGACATATTTTATTGCTTTTATGATAAAAACATATATATACATTTGATCTATTTTAAAACAGCTCCCATTAATAAATACCATACACTTAAATATTGCAACAATGAAAAATAGCATTTTTCAACCATTGATTTATTCAACAACATTAACAGATTAAATATTCATCTGTGGAAAAAGTTTGTACCTTTTTCATCAGAAGCTGGTTATCAAAATTCACTCAGCAACAAACCCCCACAACATACCAATCAGATTCAAGTTTTGGTTTTAACCATGTTATTCTTTTACCCCCTTATTTCTTCGTTTTTAGTTTTTCTAGATTAACCGGCCAATCTGAATGCCTTGCATTCAGGCACTCTGTGATATGATGTAGCTAAATTAATGAGTGAAAACTGCTCAAATCTTTGAGGCAGCAAAATGACCTAAAACCTTAAGATTTCCATCACTATGCTTCACAATTAATGTAAAGTTCTTCCGAATAGATATTTTTGGTCCATGTGTCTACCATTAATGTAACCTAACAATGTCTACCATTAATGTAAACAGACGAAATACGTTTCTGGACTTTCTGAAACATGTTCTTGGCTCCTTGCAATATCCTATGATGTCACTGTAGGATTTAAGTAGGTGAATCCTATCCACTGTAGGATTCACCTGCTCAGACCTAGATAAGTCTTTGAGGTGTCCATTATTTATAGATGGTTTCCCTAATGGTGGACCTATTTAAAAGAATTTTTGTTTGTTTTTTATTGTTTGTTTGTTTTGTTTTTAAACCCATTTACGTCGAGGACTGTCAAATAATGATAACAATGTTGTATAGACCCGGCTACTCTGTAAGAATCCTATAATCGTTGACGCCTAATCTGGAAAATTCTGTTTTAATACAGTGGCTTGCAAAAGTAGGAAACTCCTTAGTGGTTTTACTGTTCTTTTTTTACAATATATCCTGTGATTAAAATTAATTGTGGGGTGTAGGGGTATAAAAAGAAAACAAAATTAAGATAAAATAGTCCAAATTGCTGAATTGAAATGAAAATACAAACAAACTTTAAAAAAATACTTAACTAACTGTTGTTATGAAGCCCCTAATAAGGTCTGGTGGTTCAGAAGTCACATATGTGCAATCTACATGTTTCCTTATCTCAGTATATATACACTTGTTGTAAAAGACACCATCCATGAAAACCAAGCACCCCTCCAAACAGGTAATTTAAATTACAGGTTGTAGCACACAGAATAACAAAAATGCAAAGGAGATGCATACTTTTCCAAACTACTGTAAATTTGAATGTGTGATGACGGTGCCTTTGTAGAATACTGGGTCCAGCTATTTGATCTCTTTAAAATCTATCATCCTCGAAAATACTATAGCAATGTTTATTCCTGTTTAAAGAAGATCAAACATTTGCTTGTCCAAACATGTCTACAAAGTTCATTGTTCTTATCCTTTATGTGGTAGATGGCATTTAGATTCTTTATATAATTCTCATAGAAAATTAAGTTGAGTAGGGCCTTTTGAATTGGTATATCCAATCACAACCAGTTGAAAGTTTCAAAAAGCTTTGCAGTGGTCAAGAAAACTGAACACCCAGAGGAAGGTATCACAAAATTCCCAGTAGAGAGGTGCAGTGATATGATCTTTGTGTTTTTCTGTCGTTCATCAACAAGAAAGACCCAGGTATCACTTAGACAGCTGAGTCCCCAGCTCAGTCACAGCACTCAGGCACAGCAGCCTAATTTAACAAGACACATCTGTAATCCCTTGACCCTCACAAGCTATCACAGACTTGCACACCGAGTGACCACACTATCCCCTCATTACAGTTGCGTGAAGTCATTTTAACAAGGTACACCAAAACATAAAATTACTGACTGACATTTTTACAAAGATGCATACAATCACAACATCACTATCTGATTCTTGCAAAAAATAAAAACAATTTTATTCACTGCGTTAATTCCTGTAGGAACATCCTTAACAAAATTTTGCAACAAGCAAATCTATGACCGATTGATTTTCCACTTTCTTGTTGCGTTCAGATCTGCCACGCCGGCCTGTAGCATTTAGTTCTTACCACAAATGTTACTATTGCAACAACACATCATCAGTAGGGGAAAACTAACCTGTCTCACGACGGTCTAATCCCAGCTCACGTTTAATACGCTTTATGATTTATGTTGAAGCTATGAATACACTCTCCATAACCCAAAGCAGACTGACAAGATTCCAACAGCTTTGTCTGACAATGTATTTCCTTTATTTCTGCTGGGACAACTGTTTAGATATAAACATCATGACATGATGTCAAGATCAAATTAACGTGGATACACATAAAAACGCTACTTCATGGTCTTCCTGCTCCAGTGAGACTGTTTCAATAATGACTAAAGCAGTTTTGTTCACATCTCCTGCATGTAACACCTTGTACACCCCTGCTGTAAACAGCTATTTGAGATGCTTCAAAACATTCACATTGGGCCATTTTCAAGAGGAGTCAAAGTGGTGAAAGTGACAGAGCTCTGTGACTGAAGTGACAGCCAGTAAACAATTGGAGCTGCTCCACATCTGGAATATTGATTGTCTGCTCACATTACAGGCTTTAAAAGCCTCTATTGTCATGTACCTGCTACACAAAAGGACACAGACTGCAGTGCCTAACATCAGGAAAAAGCCCCTCCTTTAGTCTCTCTAACTATGACCTTATTAGAAAAGATGTGGAGGAGGAGAACAGTTTGAAGCCGGTCTATGAGATAAAGGTGTAGATGTGAGGAGACATTGATGCGCTGAGGGAATGATGTAGGTGGACATTCAGCCACAGGGAGGACAGGTAACCAGGCGGGCACTCTATGAGGTATTCATGCTGATGGGCTTCTTTTGGCATGTTGCCCCCTACCTTATGATGGTTTCTGAGTGCTTGTCGTTGTTTTTCAGTGCGTTATTGATTGGTAGAATATGAGGAAAGGCCTTGAGCGTTGTTGTGTAGCGAGCAGCTAGTGTTTAGGATGTTTATGTGTGCGACTGAGTTTCCCACACTACATGCCAGAGTCTTTAGCTGGGGCTGGGTGCTCTCTGAGGAAGGGGTAGCCAGGGGAGTCAAAGGTCATAGCTTAGGGAGAGATTGGACAGGGGCTGATTAGTTGGCCTGAACGTAGTCTGGTCCATTATCACAAATACTACTTTAGGGGAGGGGGTGGAGTGGATGCAGTATCAGCTGAATCTATTCTTGTCAGTTCAAGACCCGACACAACCTGCATGATGTCTTGTCTGTTTCATGTAGGTCAGCCTTGATGAAAAATCTCCTGTCTTTGGTCTTTTTATGTAAGAAAACTGCACATTTTCATAAAATTGAGAAAAGCATTTTTGATTGATGACCATGCAGCTTTGAAATTATGTACTGCACAAATGAAAAGGGAGTTCTTAATCCTCGGGGTCATGAAATATTATCAACTCGCAGAAGACCGTGTAATCCCTCATTCCGGGTAAAAATGTGAAAATAGCAGAAATTGCAGAAACAAAATTTACACCTGACAGCAATGTTTATTCTTCAAGCAGATTTTCTATTTCCATCTTCTCAGACTATTTGCTACAGCTGCATGTGTAGCATAATGTAGCACAGAGACAGTGTTCTTCAGAGGAATCAGCTGGGAATTAGATAAGGAAGCTTTGAAACTTTGTGTCTTTTAAGAGGAGTGAATAAAGAAAAACAACGGTGACTCACTGTCATGCAGCGAACTATTTTCATTGTCTTCCTGTGTCACCGACCTAAACATGCGAAGAAGACTCCTGTGTGAGAGCAACAGAGGCAGTGAAGGGCAGCTAAAAGATCACAATGACAGCCAGCATTCGGTCCAAAGTCTCCAAGCTCAGCTCTTCAGACATTGCTTCAGAGTAAACAGCGGAAAAACATCTACCAAGCCTGTTTTGAACCTAAATGGTGTTTTCATTTTAATGCCATCCATGAATATAGATTTGTTGTTCCAATATGAATAAATCAAATCTAGATCAGGACTACCAAGTGTTCAGATTAAAAAAAGATCAATTGTGTGAATTAACTGAGAAATATGAATTCTTTCCTTAGCCATACAAGGCTCTGGTCCTGTTCTTGGCCTTAGGTTACTGATGTGCTGCAAAGCAGGTTTGTGCTTTACTGAAGTCCCTTATGACACCTCTGTACTATTTCCAATTCTGTGGTGCAGCAATCTCAGATTCTGTTTGGTGCACTTCCAATTTCACTGCTTAATCTTAGCCTCCCTCTCCCTTTGTGCTGCCACTGTTCGTCCATAAATATAAGTTGGTGAATCAGCGATGCACGCCACTGAAATCATTTGCTGTGATTGAGGATTAAATGTAGCAGGAATGAAATCGAACCTGCAGTTTGGGTAGCAGGTTTTGTTGTGGTTTTTTTTTTTTCATAAGCCCCCTCATTATTCATTCATGAATATAGAAATTACTCACACTGCCATAAACATTTCTTCCGTACACAGGTGTTGATTGGAAATGTTATGAAGATTGATATATCTGGCGGAAAGATGTTTTTTCTTGCATGTAAACTGATCTTTGTTGCAGCTGCTCTAGTGAGACAGAATGTCATGACAGTTGTTTGAGTTTGACCAAATAATGGGCTGTTGGGCAGTGCACTGTAACCTAGATACAACCCAGTTTAGGATCACCATGCAGCAGTAGTTTAATCCTTCAGGTTACCAGCACCATTCAGGAAACTAGCAAGAGTTTTAAAATTGTCGCTTAAAAATCATTGATTCACGTCCTTTCATTATATAAAACAAAGTCTTATGATCTAATCAAAATACAAATAAAAAACTTAGATTTGTAAAAACATGTTGCAAACATCTCTTTGAGTTGAAGCAGATCAAACAACTCTGTTTTTGAAGCCAAAGGTGGAGCTGCTCTTCACTGGATTAGTGTAAGGACAAATAGAAAGGGCACATTTATACTCTGTTTTGAGAGACGAGGGTTTACATTTAAAAAAAAAATCCTGTCTGTCTGAGCTGTCTTTCATTTGTTGAAGTACATACTATAATTCCACTTAATCTGATGTTGGGAGCATAATGTCAACAAGGTACTCACTTATACAGATTTATATATTTGCATAGGACCTATTTATATTTATGTATTCATTTTAGACTCTCTTAATATCAACACCATACCAGATAATGAAAAGCAATGAACACCAAATTGTGTGTATGTACAGAGTTCATAACATG
>JAOXYM010000001.1:27384849-27395896 GCA_028567055.1 Leptatherina wallacei
ATCCATCCATCCATCCATCCATCCATCCATCCATCCATCCATCCATCCATCCATCCATCCATCCATCCATCCATTCGGGGTCGGGTCACGGAGGCAGCAGCCTGAGCAGGGAAGCCCAGACTTCCCTGTCCCCAGCCACATTGGCCAACTCATCCGGGGGGATCCCAAGGCATTCCCAGGCCACCTGAGACATATAATCCCTTCAGCGTGTCCTGGGCCTACCCCGAGGTCTCCTCCCAGTGGGACATGCCTGGAATATCTCCCCAGGGAGGTGTCCAGGAGGCATCCTGACCAGATGCCCAAGCAACCTCATCTGGCTCGTCTCGATGTGGAGGAGCAGCAGTTCTACTCTGAGCCCCTCCCGGATGGCCAAGCTTCTCATCCTATCTCTAAGGGAGAGCCCGGCCACCATGCAGAGGAAACTCATTTCGGCCGCTTGTTTTTGTGATCTTGTTCTTTCGGTCACTACCCAGAGCTAGGTGAGAGTAGGAACGTAGATTGACAAGTAAATTGAAAGCTTCGCCTTTTAGCTCAGCTCCTTCTTCACCACGACAGACCGATGCAGAGTCCGCATCACTGCAGACACCGCACCGATCCGCCTATCGATCTCCTGCTCCATCCTTCCCTCACTCGTGAACAAGACCCCGAGAGACTTGAACTCCTCCACTTGGGGCAGGACCTCACTCCCGACCCGGAGAGAACACTCCACCTTTTTCCAGCTGAGGACCATGGTCTCGGATTTGGAAGTGCTGATTCTCATCCCGACCGCTTCACACTCGGCTGCAATGATGGTCATGTCCTGATGAAGCCAACAGAACCACATCATCCGCAAAAAGAAGAGACCCAATCCTGAGGCCACCAAACCGGACCCCCTCAACGCCTCGGCTGCATCTAGAAATTCTGTCCATAAACGTTATGAACAGAATCAGTGACAAAGGGCAACCATGGCAGAGTCTAACTCTCAATGGAAACGAGTCCGACTTTCTACCGGACATGCTGACCAAGCTCTGACTATGTACTCCCAGAGCACCTCCTACAGGAGTCCCCGGGGAACATGGTCAAATGCCATCACCAAGTCCACAAAGCACACATAGACTGGTTGGGCGAACTCCCATGCCCCCTCCAAGACCTTAAAGAGGGTATAGAGCTGTTCCACTGTTCAACAACCAGGACAAAAACCACACTGCTTCTCCTCAATCCGAGACTCGACTATCAGAATATCATTTTATGTGCAAAAAAATTCAGCTATAGAATACCGAAGAATTTTGTTGCTCAGTGTAGCTGTTTTTGTGTTTTGTTATGTTAAATGAAATTACTAAATTTCTTCATACATGCAACCTCAGGCCTTCCTCTGCAAGCAAACAGTGAAAATGTTTTGGGCTTTAAATATTCACTGGGTGGAGTTCCAGTAAGAGATTCAATCAGAGAATTCTGTTTGCATCTCTTTCCCGCCTCCTGATTAGTATTCTGTGCAACTGGTGTAACTAGTGTTTAGATTTTCAGTAGTCAACTATTGAAGATTTATGGTCTTTTTGAATAACCAGTAAGATCCAATCATGTCTTAGTTAACATGTTTGACCTCTCTAGTTGACTAGTGGCATTTTTCTTTCACTTGTGTAGCAAGTAGACATTTTTTATTTTACTAGTTAACAAGTACACATTTTGTCACAACAGATAAATAGTAAGGTTAAATAGGCTTTATCTAGTTAACTAGCGATCATTTTAACATCTAGTTGACAAGTGGGCACTTATAACTTTAGTGGTTAACTAGTGAGCATAATCTAGAGAAAAATTTAAATTGTGAAACCTATGACTTTGCACTATTGCACACAACTTTGGGATTTATCTTAATATTCTTATGGATCACTTCATTATGAAATACAGTTAACATGAGGTAAATCAAACTTGAAATCCATCTGGAAGATCTTGATTTGGGATAAAGCAGGAGAATTGGGATTATGCATCGCATTTCTATGGACACCATGCTTTCTGAGAATATTGTTAATTAAAAGACTATTGTATGTCTATTTTTCTTTAGTAGCTCTTCCACAAAAGGTAGTTTATTCTCTACCATGCCAGACAATGCAAAATTGGAACTGAGATGACTAAGGTCTGGTACAACATTTACCATACTTTCTGAGACAAAGTACCTCACCGGGGCAGATGTATATTAGCTGAAAACGGGGGGGATAACACCCAGAGAATGGGTAAAAATAAAGAGTAGAATCTTTGTTAAAGCGAGTGTTTGTGTGTGTCAACATTCTGCTCCCCTCCCCACTGGACATACCATCCAGAGGATGGGCTGTTAAGTCAGCTCTGGTCCTCCCTGCTCCTGATCTTGCTCCATAGCTCAGCCTCCCAGTGTGTGTGTGCTGCGGACAAAGATATGACTCTCAAAGGGCCAACACATTGCGGCTCAAAGGCTCCCATTTCTGCTTGCTCCTTTCAGCATCCCTCTGTCACACTTTTGCTGATGGAAAAAAATAGCCCCGCTCACACATCACAACATGCTGTAGCATTGACAAAATGACTTATTACTCCTTGCTGCACACTTCCCTCTCCCTCCCCAGATTCATCAAAACCTCCTCTCAAAATGGCTGGCACCTCCTTGCGCTAGTCTAGCCTGTCACCCTTCCTCTGCAGTGACCTTGAGACAGAGATGAAGGCGTGATGGTGCTCCCATAACTGCTGCATTACAGTTTTTGTCCCTGCACGACAAACATACACAGCGCCAAAATGGCTCTCACCTACACTGACAGCTGTAGGAGGGGGGGAAACATCCTATACATATCTACATCAATCACATTAGGATTAGGGTGCCTCTCTCTGGTCCCCTTCTATTTTTTGCTAATTTAAAGTTGCTGATGAAATATGGAGCTGTTACGTGGTAACTGGGGCTGTAGAGCCACATTAAAGCTTTTGATAACTTCACTAATTTATTTCAACACGAAAAGAGTAATTCATCCAAACAAACCAGCTTTAAAGATTAAAATTTGTCAACAAGTCAAACATGTCTAAAAAAAATTAATCTTTTTTTCCAAGTATTTATTGTAACAGTAGAGCATGGTTTTTCCCAGTGACAAGGAGTGTTTCTGGCAGCAAGATACTCAGATTAAATGACGTGACAATGTGTGAAACAGAACTGTCTGCTATGATCAACCACCTCCACGGGCAAAATGATCCACCCCCCTGTGAATAAACTTGTGACCGTTCACATGACCCATCGAATGTCATTCTTTCATGTCCTGGTGGAATAGGGATGCAGACAAGCGATGATGCATGAATTCTTAATCAAATAAAAACTGGAAGAAGTGATAGGAGTGGGAAGGCAATCGTCCTGCCTGTGCTGAATTAATGAGGCACTCGCTTCCTTCCGCATGCCAGGTTTCTGAACGCTGTGGTTCATCAGCCATCTTTACTATCCACCTTCATCCTAACGCCAAACAGATAAGCTGAAAAACCAAATCTGCATCCTGTGCTCTGCACTTTTAAGCCACTTTTTAAAAAAAAAATAAAACTGAAAGTCTGATCAGTTTAAAGCCTGCTCACTTTCCATAGCAATGAGGGTGAGATCAGGAGGTCCCAGTGCAATGAGGTCAAACCCCATCCAAATTCTGACTAGAACTGCTCTCTCTGACCACCTGAGCCTCTCTGTGTTGTGCGTTGTATGTCCGCCTGCTGGCAGCCGAGTCAGACAGCTCAGACCCAATTCATTGCTTCACACCAATTCAACATCTAGTTGCACTTGTCCTGTCATCTTACACCTCCTCACACCACTTGCTTTTTTTCTATCACCAGCGGTGATGTCAGTGAATTGTCCTGTCAAAGAAACTCTGCAATGTATTTTACCTAAAAAAGTAAATATTACTCAAGGAGGAGTTGGCCATTCCCATGGCAACCAGGTCCTGTGGTATAGGCAGTAATATCAAGCCAAGCCCAATGCCATTTGCATACAAATTGCCCAGCTGGTACCTTGTTGTTATGACAACGGCACACAGCTCCCAGAATTCATTTGGAAGTGAAATACAAAAGGAGAACAGCCACTGAGGAGCACTGTCATTGATGAAATTCCTTTTTTTTAAAGATATTTTTTCATATAATGAAAATATTGCTGACACTATGTTCACAAATAAATCCAGTTATCACACAGCACATAGGCGATAGAACATATACACATCCTTAAAACTAGAGCATATGTAAAACTAGACACTCTATTAAATGCTGAACACACTATAAGTATAAACACATTATAAGAACAATTTGAATCCTATAGGAAATGATTTTCAAACTATATAATCATGACACATTTGTTTTTGTTTGTTTTACAACTAAAGCACTTCTCCTGGTGCACCCTCCTTCCTCTTGGTTAACCTGATTTTACAAACCTGTGTGTAATTCCTTGCAATGAGCCATGCCAAATTCTCAGAGCATGGGAGAGAAAGTTAACTCTACTGACAGCACAGTGTCCTCTACTGGTGGAGTGTGGCTGCAAGTGTACACTACCGCCTGTCTGGCCAAACCGATAATATTTAGCTCAAGGGCAAGTGAGCTGATGCTTTTCCATAGTCATCCTGGCTCAGCTTACTGGTCAGTCAAATTGCCCTGCATTGGGCTTTGTGAGCATTCTGTGAACCCAGCATATCTATTTATTCTAGCAACCCCCATGGGACTTCAGTTTAATCATTGGCCTCTGTGCGGCTGTCAAACCATTGCGGGCTAATCAGTCTCTCCCACAGGGAAACAAAGCAAAGCCGCTCCTGGTTCCAGTACTTGACCTGAGCTAATCTGTAGGCAAGGTGAACCCTCACCCTGGCCTGCACACATTTAACTCTGCCCCCCCCCAAGCATGTTAATGATGAGCAAGAGCCCCAATGATCATCCTGTTACAGATTGTTAGAGACAACTGGTGCAAACTACCTCAGCCTGGATTGAAAGGCCTGTATCAGCAACAGCTCAACAACACAGCAAGATGTGTGCATGTTTGTGTGTGTTACAACCTCTACCTCAGGGTGGGAACAGAAGGAAGGTGACACATTGTGCCTCTCCAGCATATAAATGGAGCCTTCTAGCCGCTGGCTCTACAGCATGACAGTTTGGTAAGTTTCTTCCCCCTGAATGTGCAACCTTTCCCAAGGTCACAACTTGCCTGCAGCTCATTTCTATACTAAAGCAGCATCCTACTCATTTGTCACTTACAATCCAATTCAACATGGCAACTCGATGGGGACTTTGCGGAGCTGGGAAGATCAGCCATGACTTCAGCGTGGCCATGAAGACCCTGCCCTCTAAAGATCATCAGGTACCTGAAACAAACATGTTCTCCAAATTGTCATTATCTCAAAGGATAACTTTTATACTGGACTGATCTGCAGTGTGTGTGTTGTTTGCTCTTTTGGCACAGATGGTAGCCATTGCATCAAGGAGCATGGAGCGTGCTAAAGGTTTTGCCAAGAAACACAATATTCCTAAAGCTTATGGCAGCTATGAGGAGCTTGCCAGTGACCCAGACATTGGTGAGTTAAGAGCTCAGAATGACCTGGCTGCGCAGGCAGACATTTTGGTGTTTTGGTGTCACTGTCTGAAGATGAAGATAAAACACCTGTGTCCTTACAGATATTGTGTACCTGGGGGTGCTGCACACAGAGCACTGGCGAGTTGGTCTGCTGTTCCTCGAGGCTGGGAAGAATGTGCTGTGTGAGAAACCCTTTGCTATGAACTCCAGACAGGTGAAAGACCTTATTGCAGCAGCAAAGAAAAGCAATGTTTTCCTGATGGAGGTAAGGAGGACCTTTGCCCAAGGCTGACTGCTGCATGACAGTTGAGGTCATTGCAGTAGCAGTTTTTGTGCTGTAATCATTTTAAATACTTAAACTCTGCTTTGTGATTTATAAATACCGGAAATAAGTACAAAAGTATATTTCCTAATGCAACTAATATTTTGAGCCCAGTTTGTCTATTTTAGTGCAGAGTAAGATGAAAGTACAATTCTTCTTCCTCCATTTGCATCATAGCTTTTCCACAATGACATGCAAACATATTCATCGTGTTGTTGGAGGAGTGAATAACATGAGTGGAAGGGATTTTTTTTGCATGTGAATCACACAGGCTTTGTTATCTTTTATTTTTTAGTTGAAATATTATCCAGTTACATCTCTTTGCTCAAGCCCACTGAAAAAAGTTTCAACTTTTGGGGCTGAAGGATTTCACATTCTGGTTTCTGGATGTTGGTTGGTTTTTCTCCTCACATAAGATAGGAGTTGTCCGTCTCAAACTTGGTGATTTAATGACTTGGTCAGATCTAAACTAATGTGTGACAAGACCAAATAAGTAACAGCATAGAATAAACTAATCATTTGATTCAAACATAGACCAACAACTCCTGTTATCCAAGTGTTAAAATGACTGTCTTTTGAAGTTTATTGGCTTTCAAAGGAATATAGAGGAATGTAGCAATCCTAACAGCCATGCCTATGAGAGCAGTTACGTTTGAAACTGACGTACCTATTACATATGTAAAAGGGGCATAACTAAAGGCCTCTAACTAAACGAACTGCTATTAAAGCTATTTTAAGTTGTGATCCACTCAACTTTTTGGCAAACTTATTAGGCTATTCACCCTGTGGCAAATCTAAGCACACTGCACTACACCACTTCACTAAAGCCCCATTCAGACTTGCTCTGAAAAGTAATGTTGCAGACTTTGTTTTTTATACCGTTTGCATTCAGACAAATGTTCTGCTCTTTTACCTCTGAGCTGTAGCGGACATTTACCAGCTAGACCCCATAAGAGCGGAAATGTTGCGGCATGTCATCTTGACTGAACGCACAAGAAATTTTCCGGACAAGTCGCAACACAAAGGCGTCCTACCTTCTTTCAACAATTGATTTATCTGGAACATTTCCTCATATCTTAATGTAGCAGCAACGTAAAAAGTCTGCGAGGAAGCGATATGTTTGAAAAGACAACTCCGGTAAAAGAGTGGATGGACTTTACTGCACATATTCCACAATCTGCAAGTCTGAAAGCGGCTTAATATTCATAGGCAATGAAGAACAGTAATAGCCTAGTCTGTGAGAAATCAGTTTCAACAGAGACACCTTGGACATTTATAAAACATAAAGGAAGAGGTGCGCTGACATGTTGGCTAAATTAACACTTTGGTTAGGCAATGAACTTGAACTTGTTTAGCTTAGCATAGCATAAAACCCAGAAACGTAGCGAAGAGTTTCGCTTGGTAGAGCAAAAGGCTATAATACTTTAGCATGCTGCATTACACAGTATCTTGATAGTTATTTAAAATTTTATGACCATTCAAAAAAAATGGAAGCTTCTGCAACTAACAAGGATACATTTCATTAGCATAACTCTGCTTAAACCCACGACTTGATCATGAGCTATACTGAAAATGAAATCATGATCTTAATGTGAATTAAGTATCTATAGGTTTATAGGATCTGTTGTATAGATTTTGCTGTCCTTAGAAAGAGTGAAGATGGTTTACTCTTTGTGTGACATTTATTGTAAAGATATTGTATAGATATATATCAATGAAGTTCTCATGAAACGGAGCAAAATGAAATGTGTATTTTCTAAGATATAAAAAGGTTGTTTTATATCTAGTGTGGGTATAGCTGCTGGCATTACGGGAAAACTGCAGAAATTTGTTGTATAAAATTCTTATGGATTTACACATTTCTAGTCCAGGAGGTTCATAGGAAGTTGTGGTGTGCTAGCTTTATTCGTGGTTCATTGTGTATGACTGCCAGTCAAACAGGTGAAAAGCTGTGGTAATAAACTGCTGCTCAAGTGAAAGTTCACTATAAACTGTTTACTGTTGTAGTAATGTGATGCTGTCTGCTCTGTCCCTCCCAGGCCATCTGGTCCCGCTGTTTCCCTGTGCACGCTGAGGTGCGCAGGCTCCTGGCGGAGCAGACAGTAGGGGAGGTGAAGCTAGTGAAGGCCTACTTTGGCTCCCCTCAGCTCCACATCCCCCGCTCAGTGGAAAAGGAGCTCGGTGGAGGGGCTCTGCTGGATATAGGAGTGTACTGCCTGCAGTTTGTGCTGATGGTGTTTAACGGCGAGAGGCCAGAGTCCATCCAGGCCACAGGGGTGCTGCTTGACTCGGGTATGATTTAGCACATAGGGTCATGCAGCAGATGTGGGATGCAATGTAGATTAGTATCATTAACCACACAGCATGAATCAGTAATCACAAACTGAGACTCACTGTAAAGAAAAACAGGACTGTGTGACAAAGGATAAACTTTCAGAGAAATTCACTTATAAATGAACTCAAATGTAAACACCTCAGGGCAGAATATCTTCTCAGAGAAAATCCAAGACTTATTATTAAAATGTCAGACTAATCCAAATCCCCCTCGGAGAATACAGTAATACTGGCAGCAGAATATGTAACTGTGTGCCTAACAAAGAGATATCCTGCATTGTAAGGCCATCACATTGTACATGATATGAGTATTTATTTGCCTTTATGTCAACTTAATGAGTATCTGAAAAACAAAGTTTATCTTCATTAAAAAATATCCCCTTACTAAGGCTGGATAGAGCTGAACTGAAATAACCACAACAATCTGATGCACCATTTTTATGCATTTATTAGTTCAATTATTTGCTGTTTTCCCATTTTGCAGTGACTTAAAGTTTCAAATATTTGACAGGAGTGGATGAGTCAGTGGTTGTTGTGATGAAATTCTCCAAGAAGAGGATGGCTTTCTGTGCCTTTTCAATCGCTGCACGGCTTTCAAATGATGCTGTCATCAGTGGCACCAAGGGGTCCATTAAAGTAAGTTACACAATACTGTACATATTACCTGTTTAACCCCTTAAAATCCTTCCATTTTTGCCTAAAACAGGTTTTTATGGATAAGAGACTTGTTATACACTCAGCAAAATACATATTTAGTGGGTTAAGGAATGATGGAAATACAAAGACTGAAATGAATGAGAATAACCTTTGCATTTAATCAAACTGAAGTAATCAGACATAAAATCATACCAACTACGTCAGACGATTTATGAGTTAAGAGACTGCATTTGCTTTAAAAATTCACCTTATTTTTGCCCCTCAGGTCCTTGGCCCCATGCACTGCCCAACCACACTGGTGGTGAATGACAAAGAGACAGAGTATCCTCTTCCTGAACCATGTCTCCCTTTGAATTTCACCAACAGCACTGGGCTTCGCTATGAGGCAGAGGAAGTGAGGCAGTGCCTCCTTAAAGGTAGGTCACGATAAAAGGAAAGTTGTGTATTTGTCTTCACAGAGATGAAATTATTTTGAACAGCTCAAACCACCGTTTCAAAGGTGAGGTCAGTTTGAAAAGAAGAGACTGCAATTCAGTGAAACATTTACGTTCTAGGGGCTTCTGATGATGTTTTAGAAAAATAGTTAAACACAAATATAAACATCAGATTGAGTCAGAATTGGCACTGCTATCAGTCCTTGGAGTGTCCTCTGTAATATGTATCATTACAGGCTTGTTGTTTGTGCTTCTTATAGTCATTTGCATAATCTTTTCATCCCTGGTTTGCCACACTGTATGCCTTATTATGAATATGTACATAATTTAACTATGGTTGTGCTCAGATGTCTGTCCCTCTTTCTGATTTTCCTGTTTAACTCCTCTGCATCTGCAGGACTTAAGGAGAGCCCACGGATGCCTCTGGCTGACTCTGTCTTACTGACAGAGATCATGGATGAAATCAGGAAGCAGGTGGGAGTTGTCTTCATCCAGGACAGCCAGTGACATCACTCCAAAGCAGAGCTGCTTCGCTTGACCCACAGTAAACCTACTCAGATGGAACGGATGGAGCTGCTTAAGGGAAAAGCTTTGAATCACTGGAATAAGCAGATCACGCATGGCATCGTGGGACACAGTCTGAGCAGATGCAGTAGCAATGGAGTAATTCTAACTGGGATTTACCATTTAATTAATGATCAGTAGATTATCTGAACATGTGTTTCATTTAGAGATTTTGCTCCACATGCATTCTTTTTTTGATATGCTCTTGATAATCCCAAACATTGTTAGTCAACTATACTGAATATAACAACAAATTTAAGATCACACAGACTGAGAAGTTCGGAAAAAAACATGCCATAAACCAGATAAATCACATTGTAAACAAATGAAGGAACCATGTTGTGTATCACCATCCTGTAATGAAGTCCTAGACCTTTAAAGACAAACCCAGCTGTCACTGTGAGGTGTGTGATTGATGAATCCAATAAAGGACTGATTGTGAAAGCCGTGTTTCATTTCAAACAGCAATGGCTGGATAGAAGAAGAGACTCTGAGTGGCACATTGGAATGAAGGTGTTCTGTCATGTCTGACCCTTGCAGCGGTGTACAAATAGATTCAAAAATAGGTTGCAGTGTCTGCTTTTCAAGGTTAGGACAAAGAAAGGCTTCTGTGAGTCAGCAAAGAGCACGGCTCATTTAATACTTGCTCTCAACCTTTTGGACTCACAGGACATCTAAAACTGGAGGATGTTTCACTGATGCATCCCATGAATACGAAGTGAAACATTTGATATTGCCATTTTGCCCCCTTTTTTTCATTTTGCTTGATTAAAGGAGAATTCTTATTTTTCTTTCCATGCTAGCACAGTGCCATATCTAGTTGCATTTAAGAACCACTCAGCTTCAAAGTGGACAGAGATAAATGTCACTTTTAAAATGCCTATACTACATGATACCACCTGCTGGTAACAAGCAGTTTTATAGTTGACCTCTAGCCTTTGTTTATGATTTTAAAAAAATAATTGGAATTTGAAAAATATTTTTTTGAAAAAGTGAGAAAAACACTTTGAATAGATTACTGACACGTGTTGAGAATGCTTGTTTCATACATGACACTTAAGTGTTTTGGGCAAGGCAAGTTTATTTATATAGCACATTTCATGTACAGTACAATTCAAGGTGCTTTACATATGAATGAAATGAAATGAAATGAAATGAAATGAAATGAAATGAAATGAAATGAATGAAATGAAATGAAATGAAAAATACTTTATTTATCCCTTT
>JAOXYM010000001.1:27395996-27412737 GCA_028567055.1 Leptatherina wallacei
AAGGACTTTCATGATGTGAGATGTTAGGGCGACTGGTCTGTAGTCATTTGGTTCAGATGGTTGGGACTTTTTAGGTATTGGAACAAGGCAATATCTTCGAAGAAGAAAAATCTTCTTCGAAAAAATCAAACAGAGGTGATTGTCCCCAAAAAAGGCGATAGTAAGTAATGATTAAACTGTATGATTGGAGCTGCTGCAATTTGCTGCCAGCAAGCGGCGCATTCTAGAGTGGAATGCGCACTATAAACATTAGAAACATTACAGCGGTGTGCAGAAAGCATTAGAATTAAAAACAAAAGTATAATCACAAAATAAACAAACAAAAATGAATAAAGAAAGAAAGAAACCCTCAAAGAAAATATCACTTGTTATCATAAAAGGCTGAAAATAGGAAAGTTTTTTAAAAAACTGGGAAAAAGTATATGATATTGCTGGCATATTTGTGGCATTCAGCTTGTACACATTATTTTTTTAACCAATGAAAAGTAAAGATTGCCTAATTATAGTATGCAATTGCATATTGCATTTAAACTGCATATTAAATTTAGTGCAGCTCTATAAATGAAACAAGCATGAACTTCTATAATAACCGTACCATGCTTCGGTATGCTTATTGAGGTTTCAGCAAGATTTGTGTGCAGTTGAAATGATCACCTCTTATCTTAAAAGGGCAACCAAACGCAAAGGACTATGTTATATTACATTGTGCAGTCATTGTACCACATTTTACCCTGCAGAACTTGTTAAATCCTCTGGGCCTCTTCTGCTACACATTTAGCCAGACATATGGTCCCAATAAGTCAAAGCGGTAAGTATTCTTCTGGCACAGCATGGTTTCATGAATGAGTTTTAGACAGGTCCCTAACACTTACATACACCTGTATAACATGGGTGAAAAAACAAAAAGTAAACTTCACTGATTTCGTGAAGACTCAAATAGTCCAGAGCAATATCCAGAGGTAATAATTGTATCACAAAATATCAACCATATGAAGAGGAAGATAGACATATGATTATTACCTATTATTATTATTATTGTTGCTGATTTTCTTGGTCTTCTTTTCACATTGTATTATTTGCAATGCCAGTATGCTTATACTGTAATGTATGAAGAAAAAAGAACCCTGGGCATCCTCTGTTACAGTGTCCTATGGTCTTTTGGATCCACTGCCCAGCATGTTTTAGAGGTAACCCTATTTTAACACTACTCTGTTATACAGTCTCATCCAGTCTTTTTTTTTATTATTACTATTATTATTTTATTTATTTATTTTTAGTCTATGGTCGCGTCACACGGTTACAGTTAATGCTCTGTCTCCACCTAGCGGCAGAAAACAGCTATTGCTGATGAGTTCAAAGTCAGCTTTGACAGCTAACCAGTCTGCTGAAGACACTTGATCCAACATGGCAACCAGGTGGGGAATTTGCAGCGCGGGGAAGATCAGTCATGACTTCACTGTGGCTCTGAAAACTCTTCCTCCTGGAGACCATCAGGTATTTCTGTTTGCAGCAGGAACAGACACTAACTGACCCGGTGATTTAGGACTTACTGAGGCGCCTTCCTCTTTTCTGGCTTACTGGCCACTTGCATGCTTCCCGGTGATTAGAAGTTGTTAAAATCAGTTTGTTTTAATGTTTTAAAGACACAGGTGTTGGCTTGCAGCCACTGGCTAAATAAAGTAAACTAATGAGGTGAGTGGGCGACCTTGCTAACTGCACGCCATACTCCACATTTCTTCAGTCGGGAAAGCCTTTACACTATTACCGTAAATCATGCGATATGACCCCCCCACCCTTTTTTCTATTTATTCATTTTACGTCTGAACACATTTCATATAAATAAGAAACGCAGCACTTTGAAACCCCCTTCACTGCTTTAAACAGCTTGACGCCTATCGAGGAATTGAACAAACTCGTGTTTATTATTCATGCACGTGACACCTACTGGACGTGACAGCTTAGTAGAGACTATACTTAACGAAGTGATGCTTACAGCTCTCATAGCGGTGGTTAAAAAGACTGGTGAGTGACAGCAGGAAGTATCTCATAATGAGAGGAGGAGTACTTTAAATCCTCTGTGACTGTATTTACAGGTTGTGGCTGTGGCTGCTCGTAAGTTGGAGGATGCTCATCAGTTTGCCAGAAAGCACAGCATCTCTCGAGCGTATGGTAGCTACGAGGAGCTGGCCAGAGACCCAGACATAGGTCAGTGTCTGCCAGAGGTTATGGGCTGGTTTGTTTGCCCTTTACTACTCCTGCTTTGCACACCAGATACAAAATGTTTTACAAAGTTCTGAGGCCAAACAACTCAATGGACCAGACTTCTTTCAAAATCCACTATTTATGTTTGAACTTGACTAGCAGTTATTTCCATTTCTTGTCGATATTTCAATCTTAGATGTTCACACAGACTGAATACTCCCTCCTCCTTCAATATTCTCTCTGGTCTGTCCTTTCATGTGTGTGCAGACGTGGTGTATGTTGGGGTTATCCACCCGTACCATCTGAAGGTCTGTCTGCTCTTTACGAATGCCAAGAAGAACGTGCTGTGTGAGAAGCCGCTGGCCATGAACACCAAGGAGGTGAAAGAGATCCTGGACTCTGCCAAGAGGAATGACGTCTTCCTCATGGAGGTGAACATGGAGCCGACCTGATCGAAGAAAATGATTCCTATTCATCAGGACTGAATGAATTCTTCTCTGCTCTGTACATGGTCACCTTTTTAAACATCAAATACACATCCTTCACCAACAGTAAAGCTTGTTTTGAGCTGATGCAGTGTGAGTTACCACATCATGCAGAACCTACAAGACCTACCGACAGAGTTTTAGTCATCTCATTTTAAAAAAAAAAGCTGAAAACCCATCTTTTTAAACTTGCTTTTGTTGTTATGTTTCATTGTATTTCTTTATTTTTTATCTTGAAAGGAGCTGTACGAATAAAACTTTACTCAGTTAAACGAAACAGCTGCTATCTTGTTTTTCTTCCAGGCTGTCTGGACCCGCTTCTTCCCGGTCTCTGTGGAGATCAGACGGCTGCTGGCTCAGGGAGAGCTGGGGGAGGTGAAGATGGTCAGATCGGAGTTTGGTGTGCCGCTGATGCACATACCGAGATCGGTGCAGAAGGAGCTGGGCGGAGGAGCATTACTGGATCTTGGCATTTACTGCCTGCAGGTCATATTCATGGTGTACAATGGAGAGAAGCCAGAAAGCATCCAAGCCACTGGAGTCTGCCTGGACACAGGTAATTAATTGACAGAATCATTAAAATTCATGTGTCCAACAAGCTGTGTTACTTGACATGCTAACAGATGAAGCAACATCCCCCTGAATCAGCTTTAGTGCCACTTAGGTATCCACTTGTGTGAAATGAGCTTGATGTTTAACCAGCAGTCTCTGTTCTGTTCTAAAAATACGTCACCTCTCAGCTCTGTAACCTTTGTGTGGCAGAGTAAAGGTTAAACCTCAGCAATAATTAAAGTTTCACTTCTTTTATCATGTCAGTAACATCATGTATTTTAGTTTCAGTTGCATACGCCACTCAGAAAAAGTTATGGATATTTGGCTTTTTGTATGATGTCAGAATGAACCTAAAATGCACTATAACCTTCATTTGTGAACTTAACTTCACTTTCTTTAAACTTCTGAATGTACGCGAATAATTGTTCAACATTGAAATACTTGTTGTGTAACGTGCTGTTTTCTAACAAGGTGAATAACCACAAAAAGATCCAAAAGAAGTGTCTGAACCATGAATTGTTCACTAAATGTTCTGGTACAATGACAACTTGTATTTAAAGAGTCCTCTTTATCAAACTGTCCACATTTAAACATCAACAGACCAACACGACACTAACACATGATGACTTATTGAGATCTTGACATTTTTTATGTTTCAGTATACCCACCACATCTATAAGCCTTTCTTTAAAACAATTGTATGAAATGGAGGAATTACCACTGCATTATCCTACCTAAAAGCCCTACATTCATGATATAATATCAGTGTAGCATGAACCTTTTATATGTTCTGTAAATTCCACTTGAAAGCTCAATATCCTTAACTTTTTGTGAGTAGTGTGTATCGATATGTAATTTCAGGAGTGGATGAGACTGCAACTGTGACTCTTAAGTTCTCCAAGAACAGGATGGCGGTGTTGACTTGCTCATCGGGGGTACAGCTACCCAACGATGTCATCATTGCAGGAACAAAGGGCACAATCAAGGTAAGTCATCACAAGAAGATGACTACATAAAGCAATATCATCTTCTACCTTGAGCATTTTCATAATTGCCCCTTTTAATTAAGTAACTTATGAGGGAACTTGGAGGGTAAAATGGGTGTGTAACAGCAAAAATCCAGATATGTACTGTCATAGTTGTGATATGACTCCTTTGCTCATTCTTTAGGTTCCCAGCCCTATGTGGTGTCCCACATCATTAGTGGTGAATGGAAAGGAGAGCCAGTACCCAGTGCCAGAACCTTATTTGCCTCTCAACTTCATCAACAGTACAGGGATGCGATATGAAGCAGAGGAGGTCCGACAGTGTTTACTCAAAGGTACTATTCAGCATCTTTGTATCCATATTAGTTGACAGGTAGTTAATGGAGCTGAACTAAAAGTTAATGTATGCTTTTACTGTCCATTCTTCAACTAAGTGAATGCTTGTACGATAGAGGGACAAAGCTACAGCAGGTGTAGAATAAACAGAGCTGTATGATTTGTGTTAATGGGTGAATGATTGCTGAACTTAGCCTAAGTTAAAAGTTGCTATATAATTACTGACCATGTGCTGAGATCTTAAAGAGATGCTTGGAAAAAACTGACTCATCAGTATGACCTTTCTTTACAGGGGTGAAAGAGAGTGCAGTGATGTCCCACGCTGACTCTGTTCTGCTGGCTGAGGTGGAGGACGAGATTCGCAGACAGATCGGGGTGGTGTACAGCCAGGACTGCCAGTAAATGCTCAACATGAAGACACACTGTGATGAAAAGACGAGCAGTTTATCATGGAAAATAACTTTATCTTCTTGCTCCAGAAAGACTTTATGGAATGAAATGGAAAAGAAATTAGAATAATTCACATGTTGATGACTGAGCATTGTTAATTTCAGATTGACATAAAGTTGTCTGAAAATCATGTTTTTGTAACACTTTGTCTAATTGTACATGGCATTACTGGAAAATCTTTTGATAATCTGACAAATAAATTTTCTGACAAATTTTCTAAAATGTGAATTCTACTATTTTATTTCCCCTGAATGCTCCACTTCCTGTTTAGATCATGTAGCACCAAACACTACCCTGAATTCATGTCTAATCAAATATAATATTTACAATGTGAGTCCAGATGGGGGCTCGTCACTCTTATTCAGTCTTGTTAGATTAGTGCTACAACTAAGCATCATTTACATCTAGGCTAGTCATTTCTTATATTTAACAAGCATCACAATCAGAGGCTTGTTAGAAGTAAATGGGCAGCTAAGGACTGTTTTGGGCTTTTTGGTTTCAGTCATACAGAGATTAGTTTCCCCTTTATTTTCATTTAAGAAATCATGGCTGTACAACCTTTATGAGTAAACCAAGATCACATTTATGAGTATTGTTCGTGTTTATTCCATCCTCTATAATTGTGTTTTGTTGTATGGATTCTCATTCATTTTAAACATTCTACTTATATATTATGGCTGCATATTTTGCGTTCTTTCTTAGGTTTTGTATTATGCTAGTTAAAAGACAAAACAAAGAAAAATGGAAGAGAATGATGAGACTTCACAGTTAAAATCAACGCTCTGTCGCCACCGTGTGGTAGAAATCGATCACTGCAGCTCGGTGAAGTCCATATTCTGCCCAGCATGGCGACCAGGTGGGGAATCTGCAGCGCTGGGAAGATCAGTCATGACTTCACTGTGGCTCTGAAAACTCTTCCTGCTGAACACCATCAGGTATTTGTGTTTCCAGCGGCTCGGACACACAACCAGGCTGTGATTTAAGGGCAAGCCCTTTTCCAGGTCCCGTTTAAACTTCTGCCTCAGTGTTGACGGATTCTCGGTCCTATTTTGTGCTGATCATAATTAAGTTTTTTGAACATTTGAATCAATGTGCTGTTCAGATATAAGCTGTCTCTCGTGAAATAAAATGATTGTGTTACTTTGTCAACACAAGGGTCAACGCTTACCGTAAATTATAGAATAGACGTGATTGTGAAAATTTTAGTCTCCATAAATGTTTCCGGTAACAGCCATGCGTTTTCATTGAATCATTTGTTGCATTAAAGCAAACAAAAGTACACTTGTTTGTGTGTATGAGTGATGGCATGAAATGGATGACAAGAGTACAAAAGGTTATGTATAGTTATGAAGAAATTTTTAATTTAGCAGCCAAATGGAAAATGTCTTCATAACTAAAGCTAAATTTGAGCTAGATGGACATATTTGAAGGCCATGGTTACAACAATGTCTGAAACGTGACAATGATGAGCCCGTAGGACAGGACTACTATATTCTATCTGACTGTATTTACAGGTTGTGGCTGTGGCTGCTCGCAAGTTGGAGGATGCTCAGGAGTTTGCCAAAAAGCACAGCATCTGCCGGGCATATGGCAGCTATGTGGAGTTGGCCAAAGACCCTGATATAGGTCAGTGTCTGCCAGAGGTTGTGTGTTGATTTGATCGCTTTGATTACATTTTACATCTCATTTTCCTCTATCTTCACTTACAAACAATTTCTTTTGGACAGACAAGTCCAAAGTGGAGTTGTTTGGTCATAATGTACAGCACCACATTTAGCCAAAAACTAAACACAGTGTATCATCACAAACACTCCATACCAACTGCCAAGCATGGGGGTGGAGGGGTGGTGATTTGAGCTTGTTTGGGAGCCACAGGACTTGGACATTTTGCTGTAATTGATTTGACCATGAACTCTTCTGGATAACAAAATATTCTGGAGTCAAATGTGAGGACAGTCTGACAGCTAAAACTAAAGTTGATGATATCATACAGAAAATTATTTCATCAAATTACTACTGTTTACGGTGGCATTTATTTTAAGACCTGGTAAGGAATGACCACATAATGTATTATTAATTCATGATTAATTAAAGATGAATTAAAGCGTGACACTATTTTCACAGACTGAATACTCCCTCCTCCTTCAGTATTTTCCCATTTGTGCCATCATGTGTGTGCAGATGTGGTGTATGTTGGGGCTATCAATCCATTCCATCTGAAGGCCTGTCTGCTCTTTACGAATGCCAAGAAGAACGTGCTGTGTGAGAAGCCGCTGGCCATGAACACCAAGGAGGTGAAAGAGATCCTGGACTCTGCCAAGAGGAATGACGTTTTCCTCATGGAGGTGAACATGGAGCCGACCTGAGAAGAAAGAGGATTTCTCTTTATGGACTCTACTTTTCTGTTCATTTGAAATATCCATCTAATTTCAGGTTTAAGGTGGTTTTAGTTAATCAAGTAGAGCACAAACTTTACACACCAAGAAAATGTCATTATTTTAGATTTGAATAATTATCTGTGAGAATTCTTTTATCACCTGGCTAATGAATTTTGCACTTATATTAGCAGCATTTTAGTCTATGATACATAAATGAATTTATGAACTTTCAATTCTAAGAAAAATAAGCTTATTTTGAGCTGACTGTAATTCATATCAAATTTGACACCTAAAATCTCACTTAAGTGATTAAGATTATCAGCATTTCTGATACTTTCCATGTTTGCAAACATAAGTTTTGGATAATATAGTTTTTTTTATTACCTTCAAATTATAATATGCAAGTACACTGTATAAACTCCATGACAGTTTGACTGTATTTCATGACAGAACAACATACCTACAATAGAACGGAACAAAATTCCTACTGTTGTTTTCCTCCAGGCTGTCTGGAGCCGCTTCTTCCCGGCCTCTGTGGAGATCAGACGGCTGCTGGCTCAGGGGGAGCTGGGCGAAGTGAAGCTGGTCAGATCAGACTTTGGCATGCCGCTGTTAGATGTACCAAAACTAGTGGAGAAGGAGCTGGGTGGAGGAGCATTACTAAGTATCGGCATGTACTGCCTACAGCTGGGATTCATGGTGTACAATGGAGAGAAGCCGGAGAGCATCCAGGCCACTGGGGTTTGTCTAGAAACAGGTAATAAATGAACAGGGTGGTTAAGTTTTATTGATATACAGGAAGTATAAGAACTTGTTCCTCTGGTCTAAAGCTTTGTTTAAAACTTTCTTCTAAAACCTGAAAGACTTAAAACTTTTTTGTTTCTCAGTCTCTGCAGAGACATGATTAAATAAAAAACATTTGAGAGTTTAAAAATGTCAGCTTTGAGTTTTCTAGCATCTTTATCAATATATTTAAAAAGACTTGTAAGTAAAACAGCATGTGTCACTCTGTACCGGATTAATGTGATTTAATTAATTGTGCATAATTTGTATTCATCATTGTAGGAGTGGATGAGACTGGTGCTGTTATTCTAAAGTTCTCCGGGAACAGAATGGCAGTTTTTACTTTCTCTTCAAGTATGGAGCTGCCCAATGATGCCGTTATTGTGGGAACGAAGGGAACCATCAGGGTAAGTCAGAAAAAGTAAGACGTACTAGCACAAAAGTCCAAATGACACGTCTTCATGTTACTACTGTTATAATAAAAATCTTCTTTACATGTTTTGTTTGTTTGTTTGCTTTAGGTTCCCCATATGTGGTGTCCCACATCATTTGTGGTGAATTGGAAGGAGACCCAGTACCCACTACCAGAACCGTATTTGCCTCTTAACTTCATTAACAGTACAGGAATGCGTTATGAAGCGGAGGAAATCCGACAGTGTTTACTCAAGGGTATATCAGAAACGCATGATAATTTAGTGTCATCAGAGGTGGTCCCATCGCTGTTACTGTAAACAGACTCATCAGAATGGTTCTTCTTGCAGGGCTGAAGGAGAGTGCAGTGATGTCCCACGCTGACTCTGTTCTGCTGGCTGAGGTGGAGGACGAGATTCGCAGACAGATGGGGGTGGTGTACAGCCAAGACTGCCTGTAAAAGTTTAACATGAACACACACTGATGAAGGAGAGATTTATCATAGGTTTATCATGAGCTAAAGTAAGAAACAAGTCTTTTTTTTATGGTTGACCTAGTACCTAGTACCTTATGTGTTGTTCTCTGAAAGACCCTTGCCAGAGATGCTTTGTGCAAATCATGTTTTAAATTGCATTTACTTAACAATATGCCATGCCGCTTTGTGTATTTCAAATATAAAAAAAACACCTTTCCATACAGCTGTATTTGTAAACTCTCAAGATCATCATGAGCTCACTGAATGCCTAATACTCAAAGACTGAAGTTTTAATCATTTATAAAACAGTATTTCTGCCAGAGTGTCTACAGCATTGAGTTTGTTCATAACTTTCCACCTGATTCTTTCACTTCCCATAAAGTTACTGTATGACTTCAACTCATATTTATGAAACAAAACATTTGCAAGGCAAGTTCACAAAGGTGCTCATCTCTTTTATTGATGGATATCAAGTCTTTTGACAGCTCAGTAAACTAACTAAACATAATACCCCCTTTTACATAAAGCTAGTTCTTACAATCAGAAGCATGTTAAACTCGTGAGGAAAACTATAGTGAGTCACCTACATAGAAAACAAGGAGGATACTTCTACCCATCAATCACTTTAAATGACAGAGCTTTATCTAATCATTATTCACCTAAAAAATACCTTCAAAGTGCTCAGTAAAGTGTAATATTGAATGTTAGTGGAATACTTCAGACCGACAGCACTGCAGAGGGATGTGTTTGGGTGTGAAGGTGGTGCTGAGGCTGGCCAATAAACCATGCCAAAACATGTGCTATATTATACATGTACACATACCAGGATGCATCTAGCTATGGACTTTTAGTGTGAATAAACAGCAGTATCTTGTCAGAGTCTATCAGTCTGAGGCTTTTGAAGACCTGTATGATTAAAAATGTTAAAGGAATATACAGTGTGTGGCAAGAATAGCTGTCTGTTTGATAAATTGCTCTAAAGTCTGTTATTTGGACAGGAAGAGCTGAAATGTGTTGCCTGAAAAGCCAATACAGATGTAGGATTTTTCCATTACAGCAAACCTTTAAAACAATTGTTCTAAACCCCTAATGTTACCTGTATCTTTAGAATATGTTTAGGCACCATTATTATTATTATTATTATTAGTAATAATATTATTAGTATTATTATTAGTATTATATGTAACACTGTTAAAAACCGATGCTTTGGCGCCACCTTGTGGTACAGAACAGTCACGGCCGCTCTCTGACCGTCTTTGCTGGCCAACATGGCAACCAGGTGGGGAATCTGCCGCGCGGGGAAGATCAGTCATGACTTCATTGTGGCTCTGAAAACTCTTCCTGCTGAACACCATCAGGTATCTCTGCAGCAGTACAGACTCAGATTTACTCTGTGTTTTGAAAGTAAGGCGTCTTTTCAGGAGTCAATGAAACAACTTCCGTGTTGATTGGCTCTCGGTATTTTCCACTGATTATGTCACTTAAACATTTTAATGTCTCATGTTGTTGAGATGTTGGCCCTGACTTAGACCCGTGAGTGAGGTTGTGTAATGGGCATGGTACATTCTGCTCTTTGAGAATTTATGAATTTTCTCTTCTATGAACCCTGTAATTATGTTTGTGAGACTTTCCTAGCAGTGTTGTATAAGATACAAGTTTTTGTTTGTGTGTGTGAGTGATGACATCTAGTGGATGTGACACACGGATACCACTATTGGAGAAAAACCCCTCCAAAAAAACAACAAACTTAGATTCCAAGAGAAGTTATGTTTTATGCTGAATTTTCCCAGATAGCTGCCAGGAAAAAGTATATCATGGGTGCACAAGAAGAGAAAGTAATGAGTCTTTTAGCTCTGAAGGACAGGAGTAATTTCAATAGTGAATGATGAGCCAGTAGGTAAGGTAGGGATAGGACTACTATATTTTATCTGTGACTGTATTTACAGGTTATGGCTGTGGCTGCTCGCAAGTTGGAGGATGCTCAGGAGTTTGCCAAAAAGCACAACATTTCCCGAGGATACGGCAGCTATGAGGAGCTGGCCAAAGACCCTGATATAGGTCAGAGTCTGCCAGAGGTTGTTGGTCACATCGTTTGGCTTTGACTATTTTTGCTTTGTGCACCAGATGTAAAGTATTTGCTGCTGTGCTTTGACAGGACGAAGACTTTACAACTCAGTCCACTACTAACACTGGTTAATCACTTTCATTTCTGAATGATGTTTCAGCCTTATTTATTTTAGCAGACTGAATACTCCCTCCTCCTTCAATATTCTCTCTGGTCTGTCCTTTCACGTGTGTGCAGACGTGGTGTATGTTGGGGTTATCCACCCGTACCATCTGAAGGCCTGTCTGCTCTTTACGAATGCCAAGAAGAACGTGCTGTGTGAGAAACCGCTGGCCATGAACACCAAGGAGGTGAAAGAGATCCTGGACTCTGCCAAGAGGAATGACGTCTTCCTCATGGAGGTGAACAAGGAGCCGACCTGAGAATAGAAAATTATTTGAGTTTAATATTTAAACTTTTTCGGTTTTGATATTTATACAACTAAGTTCAGGATGATGGAAGTGTTAGTTAGTTATTCATACACCAGGAAGTTGCCAATATTTTTGCGCCTTTTAAGATTTTATAATCAGTTTAGTGGATATAACTAAAACCAAAATGACTTCTACCAGCTGTCAAACTTTTTTCCATCAGAAATGTGAATATATTTTGAGCTGTAAATCACAGAACAGCACAGCTAAAACATGGCCATGAGTTAAATCCCTGCTGTCAATCAATCAAACTTTATTAAAGGACCCATATCTGATCCTTATTCCAAAAAAGTACAGAATAATGAAAAAAATAGACATACTCCATCATATATTTACACATAGACTAAATGATTCGACATAGTAGAGGAGAACCTGATCAAACTTATTGCTGGGTTTGTCAGTGGTGATATTATGTTGTTTGCAGAATCCGATAGCATGCACATACATCTATACATGAGATTGTGCAACACAGCAGAGCAAGTAAGGACACCAACATTAACACACATTTGGCTTGCACTGCTCCATAGCAGCACCTTAAGCAGCAGCCTCATTGCACCGCATTCAATCAATCTTTATTTATGAAGTGCCTTTCCAACAAGATTGCGACTCAAAGCGCTTCACAAGTTAAAATCATTCCCGCCCGACCAACCATCCCGATCCCCAATATAACAATGGTCAGTTAAAACATACACAAAGGGCAGACATACACACACATACACACACACACTACCATCTGCAACGCATCCGAGCACCCCACCTACCCCCCTCTCCCCAAATTGAGATAAATCATAGTACATGAGGCTAAGTGCAGATGGACAAGGTGAGGCAACCCCATCAGAGGAGCCGTCTGGCTGCAACCGCATGGCACAGGTATGAGGCACCCAGAGGAGGCAAGGCTGGAACACCGCCCTCCGCCCAGGCACCGACACAGCCAAACACCACCCCGTACACAGACGGCCCCCACAAAGTAAACACTGGAAGGACCCAAGAACAATAACAAGCAATATAAAAGCATTGAATAAAACTTATATAAAATGTCCAAGTAGTAATAAAAAGGCTAATAATCAACAATTTACAAAATATGAAATCAAGTATTAACTACTTTTAAAAACAGGAACATTCTCTGCGGCCCTGAGGTCGTCCGGCAGACTGTTCCACAGGCGAGGGCCGTAACACCGGAACGATGCCTCGCCGTGGATGTATGTCCTGCCTTTAGGAATGTTTAGGAGCCTGCTGCCGGAAGAGCGCAGGGACCGTGAGGGTTCATAGGGTAAATGAATTCTGAGAGGTAAGAAGGCCCAAGACCATTAAGACATTTAAAGATAACATTATATTCTACATTAAGTTTTTGCATAATACCCTTTCTGTACCACCGCCACAGATGGGCAGTATACACAGGAGTACAGTATGCTTTAAACAATGCAGTCTTTGCAGATACCGAGCACATACCAAACTTGCGGATCAACATGTCAGCTTGTGCATACATCATACAGCACTGTCTAGAAATATCCCTATCCTTCTCCTCCAGGCTGTCTGGAGCCGTTTTTTCCCCGCTTCTGTGGAGATCAGACGGCTGCTGGCTCAGGGGGAGCTGGGCGAAGTGAAGATGGTCAGATCAGACTTTGGTGTACCAGTGACACATATGCCAAGATTAGTGGAGAAGGAGCTGGGTGGAGGAGCACTACTAAATATCGGCATGTACTGCCTACAGCTGGTATTCATGGTGTACGATGGAGAGAAGCCAGAGAGCATCCAGGCCACCGGGGTTTGTCTAGAAACAGGTAATAAATGAACAAGGTGGTTAAGTTTTATTGATATACAGGAAGTTTAAGGACTTGTTTCTGTGGTCTGATGAAACTTAGATTGAACTGTGTGGCTTCAATCCCAAGCATCACGTCTAGAGTAAAAGCAGCAGCACCGTGCATCACCTGCTGAGTTTCATCCCAGCTGTAAAGCACAGTAGTGGAGTAACATGTAGTGATGTGTTAGCGCTGCAAAAAACTGATCTAGATGACAGGACAGGACTTCTACTTCATGAAAATCCACTCCAGAGCACTCAGAGAGGGCTGGTGACTCTTTTCCTACAGAAACATTCAGTTTGATTTTATTTATCAAACTAAGGAAAACCCCAGTTATCCCCTTTAAGCAAATGTGGTGAGGGTAAGATTAAAAAAAAAAAGCTTTTCTTTACAACCCCAGGGGATTAACAGCACTAAGGGAAGAAGACCATCTGCTTTGACGAGAGAGAACAAAGAGAGCAAATAACGGCTCTGAGAAAAAACAGTGTAATAATAAATATCAGGAAGGTTGGGTGGGCCAGCTGCAACAGAAACAGGTCCAGAACCAGAGATACCTGCAGAAAGGTACATGGAGAGAGACAAAGCTCAAACTACCAGACAGATGCACTGATTTGATTTAATCTTGTTTAACCAGGACATATAAACTCTGGAGATTTTAAATCTTTTTTCAAGACTCTCCTGGCAAAATAGGCAGCGTTTCAGGTCATCAGAAATAACACAATCCAGACACACTGCCCCAATCTATACATGTAGGTCACAAATAAATCAAATTTAAAACATAATTTTACACATCAAGCGCTTAAGAAACCTAAAACCTATGAATACATAATCACTTTAATCATTGCAGGCTAAATAGAGACAGAAGTGTCAGATGCCAGACATATTTGCCTTTAATATATTTAAAATTTACTTGGGGGTGGGAGGTACTGATTTAATACTTTATTATTTACAAATAATGTGAATCTACTTCTGGTGTACTTTAAAATTTTAGTCTAATACATAAAGGCTACAGGATGTGATTATGTGCTATTATTATAGAACATGTCAACACTCCAAACAGCTTTTCCAGGTTTCCATTGTTCTCCATCTAGCTTGCGCTAACCTCTCGTAACTTGCCAGCTTCACATTTCATTGGTTCCCCGCAGGACATGCAGATTGTCTGGATACTTGTAAAGTTTTTGTCTTAAATTCTGTTGTTTCTTTGTCATGATTAGTTACTGATTGTAGATTAATGAGGGGAAACAATCATTTTTGGCATCAGATCCACCAGTAATGGCAGAAGCTAAATAAGTTAAGTTGCTGTGATTGCTCATGTATCTCCTCACCATCACTTACTCAGGCTCCCACAAACTGGAGCTTGTAAAGTTAATCCCAAAAGAATACCTCTTATGTGTAAACTTCATTCATTTTATTTCTTTTTAAACATTTAGTTGAAATACCCAATTTATGAAGTCTTATTTGTTAGGTCTGACACTTTTTATGTGTCACTGCAAAGATGAAATTTCAGTCCCAAAATTAAAATGTTCTTTTATCAAATACAAATCATCCATTTTTATGTTATTTTAGGAGTGGACGAGACTGTGGCCGTCGCTCTGAAGTTCTCCAAGAACAGACTGGCAGTGTTTACTTACTCTTCAAGTATACAGCTGCCAAATGATGCCATTATTGTGGGAACAAAGGGCACAATCAGGGTAAAACATCTACAGAGGATTATGTTATTATTTCCAAATGACCTGAATCTGTGACATTATTGTTTGAAAACATTTCCCTTCTTTTTTTGTTTTGTTGTAGGTCCCACCGCGGATGTGGTGCCCCACGTCATTAGTGGTGAATGGGAAGGAGACCCAGTATCCAGTGCCAGAACCCAGTTTGCCTCTCAACTTCTCAAACAGCACAGGAATGCGTTATGAAGCAGAGGAGGTCCGACAGTGTTTAAGCAAAGGTATGTGATATCTAAAGTATTTTATCCATAATATGTACTTAACAAATGGTCAAATCGTCAGTTCATTTATGATTTTCACGTGGATGTTATCTGATTAGTCGTGGACACTTTCACCACTAAGCAACAGAAATCAGCCTTTTGCTGCTCGTGCAAATGGACTCATCAGTACAATTTTCCTTGCAGGGCTGAAGGAGAGTGCAGTGATGTCCCACACAGACTCTCTTCTGTTGGCCGAGGTGGAGGACGAGATTCGCCGGCAGATCGGGGTGGTGTACAGCCAGGACAGCTAGTAAATGTTTAACATGAAGACACACTGTGATAAAAGAAGAGCAGTTTATCATGAAAAATAACTTTGTCTTCTTGCTCCAGAAAGACTTTATGGAATGAAATAAGTTTTTGGAAGGGCTGGGTAAAGTTGTTACAACATATTTTTTTAAAACACATTAAAAGGAATAAGCACTTCCACTTTTCTTTGACCTGGAAATGAATACATTTTTAAAAGAAAATAGCATTCCTCCGTTAATTTCTTCTTCAAAGCATGGCCTCCATATGTTCCCTCATAGGAAGATCATGTGCTTTATGAATGTTTTTTGTCCAACTACACACTGAATACTGTGAAGTATTTGATCATTTATGGAATAAAACAGTCAAAATGATCAAGTCCATTAATAATTTTCCTCCTGAATCCTTCACTTCCCAAAAAAGTTACCGTAGTAACTCTCAAACTAACATTCATGAAACAAAACATTTGCAAGGCAAGTTCAGATAGGTGCTCATCTCTTTTATTGATGGAAGTCCAGTCTTGTGGGACAGCTCAGTACACCAGTTAAACATAACACCCCTTTACATTAAGTTAGTTCTTACACTCTAGCGTTACAATCAGAAGCATGTTAGACTCATGAGGACAGCTGCAGTGGGTCACCAACATAGAAGGCAAGGAGGATGCTTCTACCCATCAGTCACTTTAAAAAAGGACAGCTTTATCTCATCATTCACCTGAAAAAACACTCAAAGTGCTCAGTCATATCAGTCAACTTTAGTGAAACACACCTGATTCATAAGTTCCAACTTAGATATGATGGAAATGCAAATAAATGTAAAGGCTTCATGACACATCTAACAACACAAATACAGTAACTTGCTCATACATCTCACAATCCGACATCCAAAACTAGCTTGTTTTATACAGTCAAACAAAATATATAAAGTAGAATTGGATGTCCCAAAGCAAATGTTCACCATTCACAAAAGTCAAGTATAATATCGAATGTAACAATGTCTGGAGTAGATTAGGAGTGCAACACTAACAGGTACACTGAAACACAGTGAAAGCTGGCATGTCATAGAGGACACTTCAAACAGACATTGTTACATTCGATATTATACTTGACTTTTGTGAATGGTGAACAT
>JAOXYM010000001.1:27412837-27432892 GCA_028567055.1 Leptatherina wallacei
GGGGGGGGGGGGGGGGGGGGGGGGGGGGGGGGGGGAGTTCAGTCTAGCCTCCAAAGGGAGCCAACACTTTGTTCATCATACTGGCAGAGGAGTTCGTTAGTAAACTGTTTCAGTGCTAAAAGTGTACAATTAAGGTAAGCTGGTGCCTCCACCACCAACCACACCCAAACAGCCAGAATTATGCATGCACACAGATCAGGACGCATCCACCCATAGGCTCACACTTATAATGAAACAAGTGTGAATAAACACAGCAGTTTGTAGCCAGGGTGTATTGATCTGAGGCCCTGAAGACTGAAGACTGGTATGATTGAAGGAGAGAGAAAAGAAAAAATCAATAGAAAAGGAATGGAAACATTAAATGGAATTGTATGGATGAAAATGCCACTCCCACCTAAGTCAGCTCTTTGGCCATTAAGGCCATGCTCTGTCTTACAATTTCTTTACATCCTCCCCTAAATGCTAAATATTGGAGTGGGAGCCCAGGTGTTGCATGGGAACAGCTGTGAGCAGGAGTGAGGTTAGGAGAACTATGAAGGAGCGATGATAGTGACGGGAGGAAGCACAGCAGCCATGTTGGCTGTTCAGGGCACAAGAACAACACGCATGGTGTTGGTGTAACCGGAACCAGGACGCCAGCCGGTCAGGACGATGACAACATCACCCTCTTTGAAGAAGCCTCTGGCCTTGCCTAGAAAAATAAAAAACAAAAGGCGTCTGTTATTTGACAGCAGAAACGGTTGAACCGTGTTGTGCGACAGAACTTCACTCCAAGTTCAACCCGAGAATATAACTTTTCCACTTTATTTTTTATATTTGCTGTCTCACGTGCAGGATAATAAAAGTGGTCATGCTGCTCACCCATTTCCATTGCAAAGTTGACGCGCATGTCAACGTCTTCTGCCCACACATCGTTGGAAGGCTTGGTGTAGAGGACGGGGAAGATTCCACGGTACAGGTGGGCCTGGCGAGCTGTCTGGGCATTACGGGACACAGCCAGAATAGGAGCACGGGGCCTGTACCTAGAGATCAGGTGGGCAGACCTGCAGACAAGCAGAAAAGATCCCACTTAATCCACACTTTGTGTTACGTGATCATTCTAACAGAACTCTGCTGAGGGAAACCAATCTATGCATAGAAAGCAGAAATGTGGTGAGACCAAAAAGAATATTACTGAATATTCTGCACAAGCCGATCAGGATGTGTAGTCTGATTAAATGTCTGCTTTGGCTAAAAACATGCATGCACTTACAATAGTTCATGTCTTTGTCAAGCATACTGGTTAAAGATTAAAAGCTGTTGGGAAAATTATGTGAAAGCCATGAAATTAAACAATTGGCAAAACTTGATCAGCATTTTGGTGGGATGTCTGATATTTAAAGCTCTTTCTAGTCATCTCACAGTTTCTCCCACTCAGTTAAGATTTTTATTCCAACATATAATGTGTGATATATTTATTCTTATTAGACTTTTATCTAATTTAATATGTTTCTGCAGTAGCTTCTGGGGTTGAGTTTAATTTTCAATACTTTGTATACAGATTTGCATACATGATGCAAATATATCCAAGTGGTCCAGAGACTTTTTCCTCCAATCTTGGAAAGATGTTTTTGGTGAGATACTGGCTTGTTTGAACATCAGTTGAAATAAGACCCTGTGGTTTCACATAGTTTTCCCAATTTATGGAATGGGTTTCTCTAAAGAAAAAAAAAAAACATTTTGTAAATTTTTCATCTTCATTAATGAATTAGTCAGAATTTTTTCAGCCGATACTGAACAATCAGAAGAATCTGAATAAATCTTATAGAAAGTGGTTGAATGTTTTCTTTTAAGCACCATTAAAGCCCTAAATCTGAATACTTAAAACCATGTAATTAACTATGGAAACAGAAATCTGATCGGAATAAACTGATTAAAATTCAGCACCCCACACACAAATGTTTCAGATATTCTGGCACATATTGATTTCTGATGTTTGGAAGACCTTCATTAAGCTTCAGATTCAACAAGTTCTAGAAACTCAAAAACTAAGTAAAATACAGAGTTGTCCCACTCTAAAGACTGTGCTGGACCTTTTTAATGCCCACACAGCCCTTAAGGGTACAAAAAGCCAAAATAAATGTGGTGTAAACTTGTGGTGTATTAAAAGGTGTGCAGAGGTACTGTCAGTAGCCCAGCTGATGTCCACCCCTAAACACTAGGCATTCCAGTTAGAGCAGTCAAGACTCATTGCTGCTGAACTGGGATGTTTACACAGTTTAGTTGAAACAGAAATCCAGAATTAATTGCATCATAAATGTTAAAACAAGGATGTCTGGAGAGTCAGAAAGATAAATGCTAGCTCACTTAAATGCACAGCGTGGATGATGGATTAAAATCTATGTTTTCCAAAGATAATTTGACATTTCATCCATGCAAAACTGTAGTTTATCAGCTTTTTTTCTGAAATTCGAGCCTTGATTTTCACCTAAAAGACAGGCACGATGATGCCTCATCAAGCATTTTGAACAACTGCACCTGTACAAGCTCTGAAGCAGTCTAACATGTGGACACCTGAACTGGTCAAATGACATTCCCCACAACTAATCACTTGCCGTCCCCATACGCCCTATATATCCACTCATATCGCACACACATACACACATACACAAAGCCAAAGGAGTGAGATCTCTGGGAGCACGTTAGGTGCTAGGAATCAGCCGTGGTAAATAGGCAGTCATATGAAGCATCTTACCTTCAGGACCAGGATCACCTCTTACCTCCCAGTCTTAGTGAGAACAATGATGGCACTAGCGCAGCATTTGAAGGATGACTCCACAGTTCCAGCAGCTACAGCCTCTGAAGGGTCTCTGGTGACGTGGGAGTGTCTCCTCAGCTCATCAAACAGCTGCCTGTGGAAGGTGGCGGCTTCGGCCTCTCGTGCTATCTGAGCCCCGAAGGGAAGGGTGGGCTGGGGGTTACTCTCAATCACACACACTCCACAGCTGCACATTGAAGCACTCACACCACTGGGAGTGACTGGCAAACATGTAGCTAGACTCCTTGTTAAATAAAAATGGCCATTGCAGCGATGTCAAAAAGAAGGACAAAAATGGCGGACTAATGTGTAAATATTTACGCCAGTTTTAATATCAAAATATGTTCACTGGCAATAAATAAATTAACAAATGAATAAATGATTAAAACAGTCTAGCTAAGGTGTTTGCCAGCCCTCCCAGTTACTCCCTCTGTTAATCCCTGTCTGGCCCTACTCTCCCTCTCCTTCAGTATCCATCAGTGACTTCCATGGGCTGTCAGAACCAGATAACCTCCCTACCTTCCAGAGCCAGTGAGCACAATGATTGCAGAGGTTAAGCTCTTAAAGGATGCCTCCACAGCGCCGATTGCAATGGCCTCAGCAGGGTCTTTGCAGAGCGGCGTGGAACGACGCAGGTCCTCAAACACCTGCCGGTGGAACATGGCTGCCTCGGCCTCACGGGCAATCTGGCACAAGTAAGGGCAAGATGCAGCGAGCCAATGCATTCCCACACCAGGCACGCACACAGAAAAGGAAATAAAACAAAGAAGTGCCAACACAAGAAGGGAGAAAAGAAAGGGGAAACAGAGAAGGACAAAGTTAAAGAGAAACAAAACAAAACAGAAGTTAAAGGGAAAAGACCGAAGGAATGGTTAAGAGGGACAGTCGGCAGAATTTAGGTACACGTTTAGTGGAAAGAGGGGGAGGGTGTGGGCACGGGGAAACATTGTTAAAACAGATCAAAACTTAAACATTATTATTCGGATGATGTTAAACTTCAAACTGAAATACAGCCTAGTCTAATCTGAGGTTAAAGCAACTGTACAGCAACATGAGTGGTTTAAAAAGAACTATGAAATTTCTATTTATCAAAACACAAACATTAAATGCCACATTTAGCCTTTCACAAGATATACAAGGAAATAATAAAGGCAACTAAAAAACCCAACTCGTGTTAAATGGGTACAGAAATAAGCAAGAGTTTAGATGCCACACTGCATGCAGAGTTTATTAGACTGTTAAAAACAGCCAGGAAAAAGAAGGAAGCAGATGGATCATTCGTAATATTGGCTTAAAGGTTAGTCTGTGGGTTTTTCTGTCCTCTCACTGTGACTGGCTTGAGATTAACAACAGTAGAACGTTATGCTGAACTCGGAGGCATCAGAAACCACTTCAGTCCAAGTGCAAGCTGTATAGTCGCAGCATTAGAACTGCTGAGTCACTGAGACATCTGCATTGCATCTGCAGATACGAGCCAAGAAAGGCTTGAGCCGTGAAGGACAGCCAAGACGGGACTGAATGCATTGTCCATCTGATACAAATTAACGCTGATGGAAGCAATCATTAAGACTAAATTATTTTAACAAGATCTAGTCTGATACCTTAAAAAGGGGCTTTGCTGTTATCTGTCCCTGACTCACAAATACAACCGTTGGAATCAGAGAGCCGAATTTAAAGCAACTGCCCTAATACAGTCAATACCTATAATGCACTAGTAGAAAATATGATTGTTTATTTCAAAATGTGCCATCATTGAATCTTCTGTTTTCATTTTGTATAACAGACCTAATGACAAACACCAGACTTAAGCCGCTTTCAGACTTGCATTGCGTAATATTTGCGGAAAAGTCCATCCGCTCTTTAACCGGAGTCGTCTTTTCAAACATATCGCTTCCTCACGGACCTTTTACGTCCCGGCTACGTTCAGATATGAGGATTTGTTCCAGATAAGTTGACTGTCAAAACAGGGTAGGACGTCTTTGTGTTGTGACTTGTCGGGAACATTTCTTGTCGCAACTTTTCCACTCTTATGACATGGGGTCTAGCCAGTAAATGTCCGCTACAGCTCCGAGGTAAAAGAGCAGAACGTTTGTCTGAATGCAAACGGTATAAAAGACCAAGTCCACAACATTACCGCTTTTCAGAGCAAGTCTGAAAGGGGCTTCCTACTGTGTGTATTCAGGTACCATAAATATTTGTTGATCAACACTTGAGCAGATCAGTTTGGAGATTCCATTGCAAAGCAAGAAGAGCTTCCGAATAGCTGCTATAGTGTTTGTTAGATGAAGAGGTGCAGGCAACAGGCAATCACCATAGTTTTGGGAAGAAGTACCCACATGCCATTAAAGTAAGTCAAAATCACATGCATAGTGTGAAGATTCTGAAGCAGTCCAGCTGTTTAAAGCTCGCACAGAGCTGGGATTAATTACCAGAGGCTAAGAAAGTTTTAGCAACATTGTGCTTAATCAATACAATTATCCTCAAGTGATCAGGTTTTGTGGTTGATTGTTTTTCTTTAGCATGTCTGAATGACAGTGAATATCTCACTGGATAATCATTAGAATTAAAGTAGTAATAGGATTTAACCAAACACCAGCTGACACCATTGCCAGCATTCTGTTTTGTCATGTGGAAAAGAAAGAAGCCGCAGCACCAATGTGCAAATCAATAAGAATTAACAGATGCGTTCAGGTGAACACGTACAAAAATTTGAAAAAACTGAATCTCCACAAAGCTGCCGTTTTATTGCCTTTAACCTCATTTTTAAAATGATATTTAAGAATTACAAAATCATGCAATTTCATGTAAAGATAATTAATGTCTGTAATCATTGAGTTGTGCTCATCTTATTTGATCTAGTTTTCCAATGGCTGCCATTGTTAATGTACCAGAACTCACCATGTGCTGTGTGCGTACTGCTTCCAGAGGGTAATCACCCTTGGCAGTCTCCCCACTCAGCATGATACAGTCCGCTCCATCCAGGACAGCATTAGCTACATCACTGCCCTCAGCACGGGTGGGTCTAGGCTTCTTAATCATGCTCTCCAACATCTGGAATGAGGAAAATACACAAGTGCGCACATAGTATTTATTTACCCCTGAAAGTTGGTACTTTAGGTGTTTTCGGTCATCTGCTAAATCTTATTTCCCAGGGTAGCCAAGCAAAACCGAATTTCCTGTGCAGTTATCTGACCTGGGTGGCACATGTGATTGGCTTGCCAGCTCTGTTGCAGCGACCAATCATCATCTTCTGGGCCAAGAAGACCTTTTCTGTGGGGATCTCAATACCCAAGTCACCACGGGCAACCATGATGCCATCACTAGCCTCCATAATCTCATCAAATCTGAAAAGCAGGCAAACATTAAATTCAATTACGACCATCATTCATCATAGGATATGAATTTGTATAAATGTGCAGTCGAACAAGTAAAACATATGTTGAGCAGCAAATATTACATACACACCTGCGCACACCCTCATGGTTCTCCAGCTTGCTGATGATCTTAATGTTTTTGCCCTTCTCTCCCAGCACTTTTCTGACAGCTTGCACATCTGCCGCTTTGCGAATGAAGGACGCAAAGACCATGTCGACTCCCTGCTCAACACCAAACTGCAGGTCCTTGATGTCTTTTTCTGACACAGCGGGCAGGTCTACAGCAGCACCCGGCAGGTTCACTCCCTTCTTGCTGCCCAGGATGCCACCATTCTCAATCTCGCACATGAGGTAATCAGAGCCTAGAGAAAAAAAATACATACACACACACACACACAAATAAATAAATAAACACATAAAAGCACTGTGAGTCTTCTCAGAGAGATTTATTATGCCTTCCACTCACCAATCTCCTTGACCTGGAGGGATACGAGTCCGTCATCAATGTAGATCTTGCTGCCGATTTCCACCACATTGGTAATGTTCTTGTAGTCCAGCCAGAGGACCTCATCATTACAGTTTTCCTGGAACGCGTCATCCAAGGTAAGCTTGATCATGCTGCCCTTCTTCAGCTCCACCTCAGCCGTACCGCTCTGTCACATCAACAACAGGATACAATTTTACACTGCATCAGTGACTTCCATATCAAAAGTTCTTGAACCATTTTGACTATGGTGATGTGGAGAACAAAGCAAAGCAAACAAAGGTGATAATTTACTTACTCCCTGAATGAGGCCTGTCCTGATCTCTGGGCCCTTGGTGTCCAGGGCAATACCAATAGGCCTGTATTGGATGCTGCCAGGTTCGAAGCTCTCACATGCCTCACGAATATTCTTGATGGTATCGCCATGGTACTAAAAGAAAAAAATAATGTGGAATTATGCAGCCATCTTTTGTGAACCTGTGACCTATAACCTATATTTCTGTCCAGTCTTCCACTGCTGACACACACTTAACATATTTACCTGGTACATGTGAAAATCAAGATGGGACTGTTAACACACAAGGTGTGTTTAGACAACTCATACAACCATAAATTGAGTCATACGCATACTATCAGCATCTCTGTGGGTCATACAGTTCTTTCTCCCACCCAAACTGATATGTGAGGTGCCTCTAAAACTAAACTAAAACTATGCTTGTCTGACAGCATTACCACATCAGTTTAAAATAATTTGACAGTGACTTTAAAACTGCAGTAGTAAAGTATGCATCTGGCCATAAAGTTACTGGCAGTCATAAATCTGGATCAAATAGTCTCATTTAAGAGTAGTGCCCATCATAAGCAGATGTCCTTGAGCACACCTTGATGACACATGATTACCAGCTTCAGGGACAACATATATAGTAAACCAGATGACAAAGTGAAATTCCTGTGTTAAGTTTGCATTCATCAATAGGCACAATAAAACTGAACAACCTAAATCCTTCCTCAACTAAAAAGGGCAAAAAAACTTTAACTTAATTTGGTGTTTTGTTCTGTTTAGAAAGATTAAAGAAACAATCAAAGTGCACTCTTGTCCTGAAAATGTTGATGTCCATCACAATGCTCTCATTCTTGCTGTGGGAGATGCTAGAAGAAAAGACATTCATTATGGCCGTGTTGTCAGATCCTTTATGGAGCCTAATTAGCAGGTAGTGCTGTGTTTGTGGCTGTGAAGACAGCTGTCTACTGCATATGGCTTTTGCTGCTCATGCCGGGTAACCAGAGCAATCAGTAATAACTTAAGTGGCAGGTAATCACATTTACTGCTTTCAACTCAGTCATTGTGCAGTTTCACTTGGTGTGTTGCCTGACCTGGATGGTGTCACTACCTGCAAAAACCTACTTTTAAAACAAAACAACAACAACAACAACCCAAAAACATTATTTCTAGATGATGTTTTGGCTACAGCGGTGTTTAGTAAGAGGTAAAGACTCACTATAGAGAAGAGGCATCCAATTATTTAACCCCAAGTGATGCAATGAGAAGTTTCTCATTTCTTAAACAACCATGTGGACAGACACACCCCGTGGTCGTGGAAAAGATGTTAGTCTGTTTAAGAAGGGTTAAATCATTGGCATGCATCAAGAAGATAAAAGATCTAAGGAGATTTCAGAAATGACTAACACTGGGTTAAGAACTGTCCAATGCATTATTGAATATAGAAGGATAGTGGGGAACCATTGTTTTCGAAGAAGAAATGTGGTCGGAAAAAAAATCCTGAATGATCGTCGATCACTTAAACCTTTGATGAAATAAATTTGAATAAAAACCAAATGTAGAACTCTCACTTTCACTATGTTTAATAGTGAAAGTGAGAATATTTCTACACACAATGTGAAGGGAACTCAAGGGATTGGGGCCGAACAGCTGTGTAACCATAAGAAAACCACTAACCGGTGAGGCTAACCAAAGAAAAAGGCTTCAATTTGCTAGGGAGCATAAAAACTGCACTCTGGAGCAACAGAAGAAGGCCATGTGGTCTGATGAGTCCAGATTTACCCTGTTCCAGAGTGAGGGGTGCATCAGGGTAAGAAGAGAGGCACATGAAGTGAGACAGCCATCATGTCTAGTGCCTACTTTAATTATTAAGTAGATAAACTCAATTCCAAGAATTTTTATTTAAAAAAATCTCAGAATTAGACTTGCAGTGAAGATTTTCCATGATGGAAAGAAGCTGGTCATCCAGGACAATAAACTCTAAAACTTTGTTATTGTGGTGGCTCTCTTCAGCAAATTCATCATATTTTTTAAAACATTTGCCTGTGTTGGTTGCTGCTGCACATCATTGTGCTTTTCCTTTGAACTTCTAAAACCGGATGCTGTCACAGTGAAAGAAAATAACTAACATTCTTTGAAATATCGTAACTCTTCCATCGGTTATGCTATTGACATAATTCCAATGGATTCTGAAAGCTGAGAAGCACAGCTTTGTGTTGATATACAACATATTACAGTAATGGCACCATAGCACCGCTGCTTGTAATGCTAAATGTTAGCACAACAGTGACTCGTGAGCATAGACGTAATAAAGATCTTTATTACGTCTATGCTCATGTGCAGCTGCTTCTCTGCCTCCCAAAATCTCAAATAAATGTACACAGGGAGTTAAATAGATCAGTGACTGTTTAGACACAGTAGATAACTCATGTCGTTTTCAGCTATTTTATATCTAATACCAAATTACACACACACAATTCTAGTTGTAGTTTTGCACATGCAAAAGAACCAAGAACTCAGTTGAACCCTATTAATCTGATATAATTACAAACATCTGAGTGGTCACTCCAGTTTTCATTAAGTGTGCTGTTCTTTAGGATGAAAGTGTGAGCAATTCCAAATTAGGTTAAGGTTAAAAAAGTATTGTTCACAGACCAAAGAGTCTTATTTGAAGGCTCTGTCTGAACATGAAATAAGCACAAACACATGAACCAGAAATCCAACAGTTGCATTTTACGACTGCAAGGTGGCTGGCACCCGGCTGTATAGAGCTCACTCTGGTTTAGTCAAAGACAATAACCTGCCTCCCTCAGCCCAAACACTAAAAACATGCTGCTATAGATAATCCTGTATTAGCAGCTACCCACTTTTAAAGAAACCATATATGTGCTTGTTTTGGTGTAACGGGTAAAATATCATTAGCTTATATCAAATGACCACTTCATGACAAAATATGTTAGGTTCTCTTTTCCTTTGCTTGCATCACCTGGATGTGGTGGGGATGTTGTTTCATTATTTGTTACTCTGTGATGATTTGATAGATTGTTTATTTTTTTCTTAAAAAAAGCAAAAACAACATTCAAGTTAGAATTTGCATGGCATCCTCTTTGTATTAAAGTTGAATAGGTTATTTAAGTTCACCTGCTCACACGAGTCTTACAAGATCATCTTGTCAAAATTTTTACCTGGTAACCTTTTGCTTACATTCATATCAGCTGGCCTAGTCTTGCCTAAAGTGGCAAGCTGATTACAGTTCATAATGCACTACGTGCATATTCACTAAAAAAGGAAAGGAGAAAACAAAGTTTGCCACATAGTTCAACATACCAACTACTACCATGCTATGATAAAGCACAGAATCCTGTTTGATGAGACTTGTCAGCAGAATTAGGACACAACTTCTCTATCTGAACGGATAGTATCCCTTGCCCAACATGTTTAAAAAGCAGAAATATAAGTAAGACACCCACCTCATGTGAGCCATGGGAGAAGTTCAAGCGAGCAATATTCATTCCGGATTTAATCATCTCCTTCAGCATCTCCACAGAACGAGAGGCTGGCCCTGTGGGAAGTTATCGTAACAAAAATGAATGATCATATAATTCAAATCATTTTAAATTTATCTAAATACTTTTATTTAAATCTCGTAAGGTGACTTCTACAACATTACAATCACAGTGGACAGTTTTTATGCATCATGGAGGGACACAAACATAAAGCGTTGACCAACCGATGGTGCAGATGATGCCAGTGTTGCGTGCAGTGATGGGCTCTGAGTCGATGTCCAGCAGGCACATGTGTTCCAGGAAAGTGTCGGCCATGGCGGCATTGAGCTGCTGTGTCTGGATGAAGGCAGAGCCCATGTCTTGAGACTTTGGCTGAGGCATGGCAATCACTGGAGTAGTTCTGCATGAAAAAGCAAAGACAAGATGCATCATCCTTTTCAAAATTGTACAGAATAAAGGATTAGAATAAGCCCTCAGAGCAACTCAACTCAACCTTATTCATAAAGCGCTTCAAAACAACCTCAGCTGACACAAAGTGCTGTACAAAATAAACACAGCAATACAAAGAAATATAACAATTAACACTGAATACAAATAATAAAATAATTGCTTTGTTGTTGTTAAAACAATTTAAAAACAATAAAACAATTTTAAAAAGAGCAGTACTTAGTTGTTTCATAGATACAGAAAGGCTTTCTGTCTCCTGGAAAAATGATGACTTAACAGAGAAAGTCTGTGGTAAATGTTTTTATCTTAAGTTAAGGTGACATTTACTTATGTTCAGAGCCAATTCAAAGCCCAGACCTTGGGAAACATTGAAGCTGTCAATATTTGTACAACCACAGCTATGAAAAAAAACATAAGATCACAACTGTGAAACATAAGTACAACTCTAGGTAAATAATGGACTACAGATTTTATGCAAGACTCAGACTGTCTTCACTTGAGTCACTCTTAATTTAAGGCTTGCACAATCAGCAGTGAATAAAAGAATGCCACTCACACTGCAGCCTTTTTATTAGGCAACTGCCAACAGTTTACAATTTGATAACATTCACACAAAGCTGAACTGAAATGTTAAGGCTAAAAGTGGTACACCCCGCTGTTATCATATACTGTCAACAGTCTAACTCAATGAACTGCAACACCTTATTGTACATTCTGTCCCCCCCGTCGACTTCTAACTGAGTCACCTATGGCAATGACACTATTGTGAAACTACAAGGGTGGAATTTCCAGATTTCATCACAACACTAACTACTAGCACAGAAGATATGTTACATAAATCCTGTTTTACTATTCTGTCACTAACATACCTCAACTTCCCCTTTCTACCCCAACCTTCAGTCTACAGATGACTTGACATGACACCCTGAATAAACTCACTGACATATCTCAACCTAGAACCAAGTTGTTATAATATTATGTACGTAATAATAAAGAAAAGCTGTTTCTTTTACAGCTTTTGTTGCTATGGCTACATAACTACAGCAACCCAAGTAAGACTGATATGGTTAAATGACCAGTCAATCTGGTAATCTGGTGATAGAGTAAACATAATAAAATTTTGATTAAACTCTGACATCGAATCTTGAATAAGGTATTCAGCTTTAAGAAATATGTTAATGAGAACAAAAAACAAAAACAAAACAAACACTCCACAAAGACAGAAATAAATAAATAAACCTGTTTTCCAAAAAATTGAGCCAAACACAATTTGCAGATGAGGTAAAGATGTGCAGCTGAAATAATATCATTTAACTCCATTATCATTCTTATCATTATAGTCACTTTTTGCACCATGTGCCAGTTCACTGCATGGCTGAACTACCCAGCAGAGATATTAGGTTTCCTTTAGTTTAAATTATACATGACACTGCCCTTCAGGCAAGAAAACTCTCACTGGCTGGGCAACAAGCAGACAACCCAATTCATCTTTAGAGAAACAACACCTTCATGTTTTTGACATTCTCCAGACAGAGGATACAGTAGATCAACAATATAACTAAACATCAGCAGGTGGTCCTGATGACGACTCAGGGTAATATGTCCATCTGTTCCCAGTCTAAAATGTGAAGTGCAGAACAAGAATGGCTGCGAGTTTTCAATGTCAATGACAGCTAGCACAAACTACCAAGAATCTCTTTTATTAACATGTCTAACTTGCTTCAACAGAACAGGGTGTACTGAGAGAATACAGTTAAATAGATACAAAATGACAATTTTGGTGCAACTGCATCTAAAAGGCACAATTATAGTGACCTCAAAAAGGAAAATCTGTTTTTTTTTTTTTTTTACACAGTGGTCTGACTTCCTTTTTACTCATCACATCCTCATCACAAATGCAACATGACAGGGGATTCCAGGCCGAACCACTATACCAACAGGAGCTGCAGAGTGATGATGTAACATTTCCATCAATGAAGCAGACCAGTGTTGTACGTGAGTACCGTCACATCCCACAGCTCCGACTCAGACAACCTCTCTGACTCAGCTGAACCACCGGAAAGACTGCAGAATGGGTGTGATTTGGGACTGAGGGTAAAACATTTGCTTGTTTTAGTAAAATAACTACTTCAAAACCTATCACACCACTGACAGGTGGGTGAAAACCCACTAAACCCCTAAATGATGCAAACCAGATTTCTACATGTATGTTTTCTGTCAGCTTATCATATGATTAGTTTACTTACCTCCCTACCCTAAATAAAAACGAACTACACATAAAACACTTTACCAAAACAAAACCAAATCTGTTTCCAACAGAAATTCTAATAAATCAAATACAGTTTAAGAGAATTTGTGGCTTCTTGTTCATAGACTTCTGAATCTCTCAGCATGTCTTTTTTTCCCCCCAGCTTCCACTCCATTTTCCAGGAATGGTCCACAGTGATATCCTGTTTGACCCCTGGACGGTGAGTGAGCAACCCTGACACAGATGCAGGACTAATTTAAGAACTGACTCTCTAATAATCCTTTCCAATCCCTATCCAACATCTACCTTTGTGACATACACTATCACTTGCTTTCCCCCTTTATCTAAAGAAATCCCATACTGTATAACTAAGCAATTATTTATGAAACAAACCTTTGGCAGTCTTAGTAACATGGCTGTCAGGATGACATGACATTCACTATCATCTACTATATATGTGACGTAACACGGCTAATCCAAGTTGGCTCTCAGAGATAGTAGATGCCTTCAATCACTCACCCACTCAACCAAGGTACCACTTGAATGTTACTCTACATACCCCCTGTAGATCCTCCTGTTCCTCCTGGGGACAAACAAACACGTTACTAGCAAAGATCTCCAGAGCCACCCCAGTGTGCTAGAGCTGCCTGTGCCAGTGAAGAAACTATTCCTTGCAACAGGAGAACTGGCCACCGCAGTGTGTGCGCATACGTGCGACACTTTCAGGAGCTCAAGAGTAAATCCATTCAATGAGGATAAAGGACATGAAGAGCGCCTGCTGCAACCGAGCAGTCGCCATGACATGATCCAACGGATGGACATGAGACTTCCACCACAGCATATCAGAACACTGCCATACCAATGTTGCTTCTCGTCTAGGTCATACAAGCCCTCAAGCCCTGGGCTAAAAACAGAATCTATGCTAATTATAACACAGACTATACAGGGTCCAAGTGTAGAAATATAATACTCAGAATATACAATAGTATCAGAATTAAATGAGGCATGTAAACTCCCACACATGTGTAGGTACACTAATAGTACTTCTGGGCTTCTAGAGTACATTGTAAACACTTCCACTCAACTGAGCTTTTGTTTTTTGGTCGGTGTGAGTCTGCAGTAGCAAAGTAATACCCATAAGTAGGTTCTATGTGACATCAGCCATCAAACATGCACCTGTAACTGGTAATAAAATACATGGTAACAAAGCCAGCTGTAACTGGACCAGCGAATGAGACTGAGACCATCAGTTCTGCTGCAGCTCAACTATATTCTACCAGCAGGCCAAATACATTTCTACCCAAAACAGAAATTTCTAGTTTCTACTGGATTACTGAGTATATTTCTAAATACATTTAAAATGTATACTTCGTATCCCAGTAAAAGCAAAGCTGCTTGGCAGATCTAATTGTAACTGAGGGCTTTTTTAAAAAAAAAAAAAAAAGTAAAAAAGTCTATAGTATTTTTGAATTGCAAAACTACAATTTTCTTTTCATTTTTTTAACCTTAGGTGAGTTGATTACTTTTAGAGAACTCAGAGTCACTTGACATTATGACCTGCCTCATTCCCTGGGGTAAAGACTACATTTTGTCAACTGAGCTACAAACAGGAAATGCAGCAATATGGACTCCAGAAATTTGTTTGTTGCAACATAAAGAAAATACAGGCTGGTCTGCAGGCTCAACTGCTGTGGGTGCATGTGATCAAGGGGATCACATTTCAATTTTAAACCAGAATTTAGATTGAGCTTTTTTGGTCTAATGATCTTGTTAAACTATCTTGAATAGACAAAATATGCCAGAAAATTAAACACAGATAACATACCAAGGATAACAGTATAGGGCTTGAAAGACAGGGTGAGACATGCCCAGATTCTTATGTATTCAGAGTCAGTAAGTCTACTACCTGTGCTAACACTGCAGCACGGCGCTGCAGACAAACTACAAAGGAAAAGAACACATTCCTAACTGCATCTTATCACGGGCCAGTTAACTTCTTTAACATTTCTCATGTGGTTTGCGTTTACTTAAAGCATTTAATAAGAAATGTGACCGAGGAAACGAATGTTGAGGAACGAGATTAAAACATTTTATGACACGAACTGACGTTAAAGAGAAATTGATATACGGAACAATACACGATTTGTAACACTGTATGGCAGTTTAAGTTTTAGTACATAAATGTGCTCGTTTAGAATCTGTCATTATATTAACTGGATTGAAACTACACTACAGACGATGCGGTAAAGGTCACGTTCTCTCATCCTGCGTCACATTTTCCTGATCTAAAGACATCACGACGATTAACCAATGGGAGGCCGAGAAGACGGAGGGGCCACACCCACATCAGGAGGCAACAGGAAGCGATTCTACAACGGTTAACACTTGACGCATTGCATTAAATATAATTATTTTACAAATATCAACTTTGAGAATAAAACAAGATAATGTTTATAAGCACTTAATTACATTAAAAGCTGTTGAGGGCATGTAAAGAATCAGGGAGTTTATCCTCCATTCACTGTATTTACAAGTCACAACGTTGTTAAATACCGACCAGGTCGACATGTCGGCACATAAAAAACATCTAAACGCATGTCATTAGCAAATTACAGCCGCCCAGATATATTAAAGTGTATAGGCTATATAATGTATGTATTTAACAGGTTTTGTTTTCCTAGGAAGTGAGTAAAAACCAGACATTTATCATAATCATATTATACCGTCGGTAAAGATGCTGCTGAAGGAAGAAATAAGAGAAAATAATTTCAGAGACAGTAATGTGACAATAGATCATTTCAAACTACCGACAAGAAACCAACCCAAAGGCCCTGTTGAAGGTACCCACCTCGTCTCGTGTTAGGAACGCTAGTTGCGATGTGACTGCTGACAGACTGTGCCCAGCTCAAGGTGATCTCCCCTAGTTCCTCACTCTGTAGAACTACTTTCTAGTGATGCTGAAGCATATCCATCCGACAGAATATAGACAAATAGGAAAGGTGTGAACTGGTTTAACCCAAAGATATAAACTGAAAACATCACTCACTAACCAAACGCATTTTCTACGTCAGTGTTGCATTTAACAAAAGACTTGAATGGGCAAAAACAAAGAAAGACGCGGAAGGATATATAAATGCGTGATGGAAGTGGTTGGTAAAGTTGGGAGCCAATAGGGGCGCGTGAATGCATCAGTAGCGCACGAACTGTGCCATGTGACTACTGCATACATGACGAAGAGCAATTTCCTTGGGGGGAAAGAAAACCCACACAGAAACACCAATTTATGTAACATGCTTACAAAGTGTTCTGCCAATTTTAAAAACCCCATCTGAGATTTTGAATTTAGTCTGTATTAGTCATTTTTACTCATAAGAATTATTGGCTTCATTGTATCAAGGATGTGCAGCTCATTGGATGACAAATGGACAGCATTCCGTGAGCTGTTTTGGAAACTATCAAAAATAGTTAGCGTCTTCTTTTAACTTCAAAACGCGTTACAGGATTAGACAATTCCTTTTCATCACTCAAACTACAGTAGCACACTATCAGTTAGTGGATAATAGAGGAGATGAAATAGGTGAATTGGTGGTGTACAGATTGCGAACCAACATCTCCATCTACTGATCAATGATGATATAGCACCACTTTGGTTGGCTGAGATATTTTTTTGGTGTATGCTTAGTTTAAATATTTAATTATTTGATTCTTTTTACTTTGTCAAAATTACAGTATAAGAGACAGATAGGCCTCTTTCTGAAGTTCAGATGGTCAGATGTTTTGCACCCCGTGGAAGACTGTCAAACTGATAAAACAATTTAAAAATAAAGCTTTTCTGTGGAATAATAACAAAAACCAGTAGCTACATGTACTTATACATGATTACATTGTATCTTTTTGTGCATAATTTCTTTCAAGCCTACAGGCAGTGCAGACTTAAGAATAGTAGTTCTGTAGTGGAAATAATCTCTCAGCATTGTAAATACAATGGTTCATTGCCACATCTACAAATGCAAGTTAGAATTCTACCATTCAATCATACAAACAAAAATCCCTCATCCATAAATGTCACTTTTGGACTTGTTTGGGTTTTTGGCTTATCTAAAATGAACTAAGGTGAAATGGAAAGCTAGAATAGGGACCAATCAGCTTTCCATTTGACACTGTCTGGCATTTTTTGAAGCAAAATATACAACAAAAGAGTTCTTGAATTTTTGACCAGTACAGTTCCTGTATCAAGTAATGATGGGAAAACATTACACTTTTCAAAAACCAATTTGTTCAAAGTAGAGCTGATGTAACACACTGGTAAACATTCTCCTTTTTTGTTGTTGTTTTGTCTTTATGTAGTGTTGAGATGAAATAAAAAAAATGTCTTTGTTAATGTAAATCTACAGAAATAGTTAAACAGATAAATGAAAAAAAAAGAATACATAATTTCTCAGTTTAAAAGTCAGGTAATCTTTTTCACTATTTTCGGTTTAAGTTTTTAAACATTGCCATATAATTTTATGGAAATAGGCTTGTACAATGTTCCACCACAGTTACTTAATACAAAACTTTGAAAACACCTTTAATATATAGGTATGCTATTGTTATCAGCATATATTTTAAATAATAGTTAATTGACTTTAGCTTGTAATTACATTAAGCATATTGAAATATACACAACAGGACAAAGTACTCAATATAATAATATGTCATAATATGAAATGAAGATGCATATACATAACAGCTACAACACTTCATATTTTTAATGCTATTAGAAACAGCAAATCTATTTATGGCCTTCATGATAAATATAATATTTGTCCGCCTACTGCTGATACAATGTGATTGTGTTGCAAATGTTTTATAGTCGCTATGATCAGCTCTGACGAAGAGAAAGTAAATCTTTGACACAGGCATAAATAGTTAACATATTCCAACCACAGTGAGATTCAGATTTAAACTTCCCAAACACTAATACCAAGATTATCCATTTCAGTCAAGTAGTAGTATTTCTGAAAATGTTGTTTACTCTGCAGATACAGAAAATGTTGACTGAAATCTCAGTTCTTTCTGAACCAGCAACATCCAGACTCATTCATACATCCTAGCCCTGTTTGATTTTCTTCTCACCCGGTTACAGTTGTAGTGGTTGCACTGCTACTCCCACTGCCCATGTTGCTGTTTCACTGGCTGCAGACTGCCTCTGCCTGGATCCACACTGCTCCACTGTCCAAGGCCAATGGATGCACCTGCCCAGGTGAGGAACAAATCAGCTGTGCAGTCTCTCTGTCCGCTGGTGAAGCTCCTAGCTGTCAGTCAGCATTAATAGCTGCTAACGCCTGGGCCATGGGGTAAAGTAAGACCCTGGGGGAATGTGCTTGGATAAATCTCAGATGAGTAGATATGATGCCTAATGCCTCTAAACATATTACTGCTCTGGTACAACAACAGCGATCAATGATGAATGAATATAAGGGGCCAAACCACCAAACACAACATATACAAACACAATCAAAAGCAGCATAACCAAAAAGACTAAGATACAAATGTACACATTTGTCTGACTTATGATCTTTGTCACTAGGCCGTGTTAAAAAGTCCTTAAATCTTTTGTTTTTTTTTTCATGAAAGAACAGAGACATTGCAATTTTATTGATCAGATTGTGCCAAACATGAAACGCAGAAAACTGCCTATGGAGCATTTACATTTGTAGAATTATTATTACTTTGCATGACTGTTGAATTACTTCTCCTCAACTATCTCCTGAGTGTTTGTAATGTGCAACTAAAGTAGATGTCCTTTATTTTGAAATATTGTGGGCTAAGCAATGGTCTTAAAATATTTTGACTTTCCCTGGGCTACATGTATAGATCTAGGGAACAGTTGGCTTAACACCTGTTCATTAATCTGTGAGTTCTTAAATAGATACCTTGAGACAATGAGGGTAAAGACTGATTAGCTTACAAGCCACCGTTATCTCATACATGCACACAGTGGCACAGTGTTTTGAGGATATTATATTACAGGTATAGTTTTATAATGTTATATTAGTTCTTGATGGTGCTATTTGAAAAAAAAAATCTCTTGATATTTTGATAGAATTTGAAAGTTATATTAAATGCAGCATACAGCACGCACTCCAGCAACAATGTAAAGCTGAAATGGAGCTTACAGTGTCTGTGTTATTTCTCTTATTCTAATACTATTAAAGAAGACAGGAACAAGTTTAAATATAAATCAGAGGCTACGTCCAAAACACAATGACACATTAATGGATACTGGATTATGCAACCACACGCACACACAGACACACACAGACACACACACAACAATCAGAGAGCAGAGCCATTTTTTCCCCTTTATTTCTCAGCAGCAGTGCAGTCAGCTGCAAGTCACATGACTGGCTTGCCTACTCTGACTGAGCATGCCCAGACCCCTCAGTGTTGTCAGGCAAAATATAGGAGAGCAGAAAGAGCAGAGATCTGCAATAGATAAACACATAGACTAACATTCACCAGCTGGCTCGCCTGCGGACACACATCGCCAGCATCGAGAGACAGCCGCTGTAGAATTGTGGGATTGTTGTACTCCTGTTTCTCCGCTTTCTTTTTTTTACCAGTCTTATTGTCATCTATCATTTCAGTGGAAAACGGCCACTGAGAGAGAAAGAAAAAGAGAGAGAGAGAGCCAGGTGTGCCCTTTAAGAGAGGAAGCAGCTGAGGCAAGGACAGCATCCGAGTCTCCATCCTCTCTGGAGGTAAGTGTGGATGGATGTGGTGGGGGTGCAGAGCGTAGGGGGAGGGGAAAATCCGCCTGACTGCATCTGCGTTTGTGCTAAACAGTTATCAAAGGAGAAGGAAGAATGGAAACGGTGATGGTGAATATATGTGTGTGTGTGTGTTTGAGGCGGGGGGGGGGGGGCTCTGTGGG